>PVKC010001530.1:0-49785 GCA_004027635.1 Crocidura indochinensis
ATTTCAAAAAAAGACTTGGAAGATTGTGACATCTTTGTTATATTAATGTTTGTTGAGTAGAACAGGCAGTGTGGGATTAGGAGTTGTGTTGCAACATGAAATCACAGGAGAAAATTCAATAGGCAACTCATAATCAGATCAATCTAGTCTATAAATAGTTCAATAAGTCTTCTAAATATATTGAGTTTTTAATTTTATTTTCAACAAGAAACTGTGGAGATACAATAAGAACAATTACTTTAAACACACATTATTTATTTTTCTTAAAATAAGATTGTATGTGATTTTATGTGAAGACATATTTGGTGCAAAGAATATATAGGTTAAAAAGTCAGACAATGTATTCCTTCATAAATAATATTTTATATTTTAGTGAACAGGAAAAATAAAATATAAAAATTTAGATTAAAATTATAGAAGATAGTAAAGAAAGCAATACTAAAATCAACACAGGCTATGGTATCTAAAATAATTAGTATACATACTGGGAGCAATTGTATGGAGGCAATTGAGAGATATATCAGTTGAGACTTAAATAATTAGAAACATCGAGCTCTATGCTAATAAAAAATAATTCCTGCCTAGGGGAGCAATACATGTACATCTGATAAACAATAGAAATATTATCTTTTTCATTTTACTAAGTGACAAGTAAAATATGAACAATAAATGACTAACTATAGGAAGAAATGAAAGTAATAAAAAGATCAAATGAAATGTCAATGGTAAGGGAAAGGAACTTGAGACACTGATGGAGGAACATTGTCACTCTTAAAATAGTATGGTATTGTACATCAAAGACCTGAAACTATAAAGTCTTTTGTAAGTCATGGTTCCAAAAGAAATAGAAAAAAAGGAGAAAAGAAAAGAAAGGAAAGGAAGAAAGAAAAAAGAAAAGTTAAAAGAGGAGAGAGAAAGAAAAATAAAAAGGAGAAAAGAAAGAAGATAGAAAGAAAAAAGAAAGAAGGAAAACAGGAAAGAACAAAAGAAAGAGAAAAAGAAAGAAAAGAAAGAAAGAGAAAGAAAGAAGAGAAGAGAGAGATGAGAGGAGAGAAGAAAGGAGATAGAAAAAGAAAAAAGAAAGGAAGAAAGAAGGAAAAGAAAGAAAGGAAGGAAGGAAGGAAGGAAGGAAGGAAGGAAGGAAGGAAGGAAGAGAAAAGAAACGAGAGGAGAGAAAGGAGATAGAAAAAGAAGAAAGGAAGGAAGAAAGAAGGAAGAGAAAGAAGAAAGAGAAATAATGAATGAATGAATGAACGAACGAAAGATAGAAGAAAGGAAGGGAGAAAGAGGAAGGAAGGAAAGAAGGAAGGAAGGAAAGAAGGAAGGAAGGAGTGATGGCACAGGATTAGGGCGTGTGCCTTGCATGTGGCTGACCCAGGATAGACAGAGGTTCAGAGGTGTCTCATATGGTCCCCTAAGCCATGAGCACATATGAGCACATAGCGAGGAATAACCCTTGAACATCACTGGGTGTGGTCCAAAAATAAAAGCAAAGAAAAGAGAGAACGCAAAATGAAAGAGAAGGAAGGAGTGAAGAAGGGAAGGAAGAGAGAGAGGGAGGGTAGAAGGGAATGAAAAATAGAAGGAAGGAAAGGACGGAGAGAAGAAAGTAAGGAAGGAAGGAGAGAAGGAAAGGAAGGAGAGAAGAAAGTAAGGAAAAAAAACAGGAAAAATGGGATCAGAGAGTTAGCGCAGAAGGTAGGGTGTTTGACTTGCATGCACTCGACACTGGACAGACCCCAGATTTGATACCTAGCATCTTATATTGTCCCCTCAGCCTGTGAGTAGAGATTTCTGAGTGCAGAGCCAGGAGTAACCCATGGAGTAATCCAAGTGCTGCAGTGTGTGCCACCCCCCCCAAAAAAAAAAGTATAGTAAAGCAAGGAGGGAGGGAGGGATAGAAAGAAGTAGGAAAGGAGGGAGGGAAGAAAAGAGGGATGTCATAATGGTTTTAAGTAAAGAGATCCTGTTAAGATAAAAGTCCACCTTGACTTCTCAAATCATTGAATGAGTATATTTTTTAGGTCTATCAGTGGAAGGATACAGATAATTTTCAGTTGCATCGTCTTCAATAAGTGCACTAATATTTTATGCAAAACAGACTAAATAAATTGAACTAAATGCAGTAAAAATGAACTGATAGTGCCCCTTTGCTGATAGCTGTGGGTCTTTATTAATTTTTTTGTTTTATTTTATATTGTTATTTATATTGTTATTTTATATTGTTATATTTTTTATTTTCTGCTAGAAAATACTCAATATCTTTTAAACATTGTACATCTTATTCGCAAATATTGGAATCTCCCATTGCAGCTATTTTCATCGTTATAAACAAACATTTGAACATGTGATGCATATATTATCATATTTGGGACCAAATCTAAACAGATAACTTGCAATGATTTTAAAAATCCATGAAGAAGCTATTAAAAAGCTATTGGGATTTTATAGCTGGTATTCACAGTTAGCAGATAAGCAGTTTGAAAGGGAAAGCATAGTTGAAAAATGGAAAAATAATATCACAGGAATAAAAAGGTCTAGACATGCTTTTTGCTTCTAACTCATTGAACAGACTTGAAAATGTCATTGAACCTCCTTATTCTCATTTTCTTATCATTTAAAGGAAAATAACAATCTAACACCTTTAAAATTTCACAAAATAATATACATTTTCGCCAATCACAAAGCCGATCCTTTCCCTTTTCCTTATCTAGTCTGTATCTCATCTGTTCATGCTGTTTTTCTATTTTCATTACAAGGGCCTATTGCTTTTTGAATGGCTTCTTTGAAATGAATAAATAAAGTCAATTCAAATCACAAGGTTAGTCTTTAAAATTTTCTTCTCTACAGTGAATGGAATATATGGTTTTTATGCATTAGAAACATTTTCCTTGTCATATTTAGAAATCCCTTTGTGTTTTGTGGTCTCCAAAACATTTTAATAACCATTTTTTCAAAGTGGAATTGTTCTAGGTTGTTGCGTATTTCCAAGAATAAGTAGATATTCCAGAAAACATTTAGTTTATTTGCAGGACTTTCCAAATATATTCATCAAAATTTAATCATGTGCTTTCCTTGGAGAATAAATAGAGTAGTGACGTAAAGAACAATGTGTCCATAAAGTTTCATTTATTTTAAATTATTTCCCATATGGGAATATTACATAATTATAATGAAAATATATATCATGATTTAATATGGAACTCCTGTTTCTTCCCAAACACTGAAGAGCTGCACATTAAAGATGAATAGTAAAATAATTCTGAGCCAGAGTCAATAAGACAAATAATAATTGTTAGTTTTTATATGGGATTCACACCCAAAGGTTAGTACTCCTGGATCTGTGCTTAAAATAATTCGTGGTTATTCTCATGAGGCCATATATGATATAAGAATTGAATCAGTATCATCTATAAGTGCTGCGACTTAACCCCTGGTCTACCTGTCCAACTCTTGCAGACTATTTTTTTCCCATCACTTTGGACATTTGGAAAAGTCAACAGTTTAAAACATTTTATATTAGAGATTGTTTTTATTTGCCAGATGGAAAAGTTGAATCAAATAGACATATGGAGGTTTGTTTTGGGATTTGAGGTTGATTTTCAAACATGCAGTCACTAAGCTATATCTATTTATATACATTTCATTTCATCTTCCGAATATTTTCAAAGATTAAAAAATTAAAAAGTTTTGGTTTGGTTTTTGGTTTTTTGGGCCACAGTCTGTGAAGCTCAGGCATTACTCCTGGCTATGCACTCAGAAATCGCTCCTAACTTGGGGCATCCAACCCACGTACATCCTGGGTCAGCCGAGTGCAAGTCAAACACCTTCTACAGCTGTGTATTAAAAGTATTAAAAGTAAGGGAGACAAACACTCTCAGGATCACAAAACATTAAAGAACACAAATACCCTCAATCTTTGTGTGATAGTGTGAATGTCTTCTCCTCCCTATCATACACTCTGATTTCACTCCTTAAATTAGAAGCCACCCGGTGGCGCTGGAGGTAAGGTGCCTGCGCTAATCTAGGACGGACCGCGGTTTGATCCCCAAGTTCCCCATATGGTCCCCCGTGCCTGCCAGGAGTGACTTCTGAGCGAATAGCCAGGAGTAACCCCTGAGCGTCACCGGGTGTGACCCCAAAAAAAAAAAGAAGCGTCTTCTTATGTAATAAATATTTTGAAAACTATTTTCCATACTCATATATGAAAAATGAGATGCTAAATAATATTATAAAAAGGCTGATGTCCTTGAGGTTGTCAGCCAGAATGAAACTATGGGGGAAAATAATTAATTCAAAAAAATGCCACAATATCTTCAACTCATAGCAATTGGTGGGTACACTGACCTCCTGTTACTATAAATTATCTCAGTTCAAAATGAACTTGATGCAGGCTGTAAAGATAGTACAGCAGACCAGGGTGCTTGTGTTGCAGCAACTACCCAGGTTCTAAAGCTGGTTTCCCATATAAACTTCTGTGTCCCTCCAGGAGTGATTTTTGAGTGCAGAGCCAGGGATAATCCCTGGACATTGTTGGATGTCGCACAAAAAACAAAACGAACAAACAAAAAAATCAATTAGATAACTAGAACCACAAACCTCTTTGAGGCCAGCTTTTTTTTTTTTTTTTGCTTTTGTTTTTGGTTTTTGCTTTCCTTTTATTTGCTTGTTTGTTTTTAGTTAATTATTTCATAATTTTATTTGTAATCTTCAGAGGAAACTTAGGTATTAAACTATAAGTTCTTCCTTGTAGGACACTGACTGACTACTCGCCTCAGTGTTCATCTCCTCTAGCCCTGGACCCCAGTAAAGTATTTTATAGGTTTTTTTTCTGCTTTATCTAAAAGAAAATAAATGATAAAGAGTCATGGTTCTATTTTTAAAAATGCTTAATACTCCACATATATTAATGTGCCTGTTGGCTGAAAATTAAATTTACATAAAAGGACAATTTATTGGAAAGTTATAAGGAGCAACTTTAAGTATAAAGAAAAGCCTTGGAACAAATTATGCTGAGAAATTCTAGAAGGTGTTAGTGACAAGAAATGTTTTTTTTTCTTTTTCTCACTCTCCACACCAAAACCTTATTAAATACACCCTTATCATTAATTCTGTTCTAATTAATTCTAATTAAATTAAATGTTAGCTTTCTGCTATAATTAAAGGCTAAAATGGTCAAATTTAATATGAAAAACTGAGGATAGTGTGATTCTCAAGGCAATCATTTTGGACATAAGAATGTCTAGGGATTAACTCTAGCTATAAAGAAGAGATATAGTGGTCACATACTAATTAAACTTTCCCCACCAAAAAGCTGGTATTTAAACAAAAATATTTATTTGGTTTGGGGCCATACCCAGTCATGCTCAGGACTAACTACTGGCTCTGCATTCAGGGATCATTCATAGCAGGGCTTGGGGGACCATATGGAGTATTAAGGTTTGAATCTAGGTTGGTTCCATGCAAGACAAGTACCCTACCCACTGTAACTATTTCTCCAGCCCAAAACAAACAAATTAAAAAAAAGAAAAAAATTGTAAGACATAAGAACTTAAAGGAAATAAACAAAATTGCCATCATTTGGAGATGCTACTATTTATCTAGAAAATGGAAATAAAGAATAATATTTAACATTAATTTGTGATTATTAAATCATTGGATATAGGTATATATAAAGAAATCAAATGTGTGTTTTCATACATTGAATATACTTTAAAATGAGATACTATGATAGTTTTGTTTATTTTCTGTTTGGTTTGCTTTTTGCACCACATCCTGTCATGCTCAGGGGTTACTTCTGTCTCTAGGCTCTGAAATTACTTCTGGCTGCACTCTGAAGATCATATGGGATGCCTGGGATGAACCTGGGTCAGCCACATGAAAAGCTAACACCTGCATGCTCTACTATTACTCCCTTGTTGTGATAGTTTTATGAAACTCTAAGGGAAAAGTGAAAACAGGGCTGAAAACTGTCACACATAATTAATACTACACTAAAACTTAAGATGCTAATTAATGAAGAAATCAGTAACTTAAATCAGTAAAATAAGAGCATATTTTAGTCAATGAGTAATACAATTTTGAAATATTTTTATAAATTATTATAAAATTTATAAGTTTTATAAAGGCTTTTAATTTTGAAAAATACTTTAAAATTATGAACTAAGGGCCTGGGAGATAGCATGGAAGTAAGGCCTTTGCCTTTCATGCAAAAGGTCATCGGTTCGAATCTCGGTGCCCCATATGGTCCCCCGTGCCTGCCATAAGCAATTTCTGAGCATAGAGCCAGGAGTAACCCCTGAGCACTGCCGGGTGTGACCCAAAAACCAAAAAAAAAAAATTATGAGTTAAATAAAATAAGTGATACTGAATGCCATGATGATTTTTATAAATATAAAGGAAGACAAATAAATGACATATATTATTTTGTGGCATATTTGTTTCCACTGAATGAACCTATATAAAATATTTAAAATTAAAAAATATAATTTAATATTTATACTTGTAGATTAATGTTAATAATTATAAATTGTAGGGGCTGGAGCGGTGATTCAGGTGGTAAGACATTTGCCTTGCACGAGCTAACCTAGGTCAGACCGTGGTTCTATCACCTGGCATCCCAAATGGTTCCCCAAGCCATGGGTGATTTCTAAGTACATAGCCAGGAGTAACCTCTGAACATCACCAGGTGTGACCTCAAAACCAAATAATAATAATAATATTAAATTGTACAAGTTATATGTGCATTTGTGTTTCCCTTTATATATAAAATTTGTACCATTTCTAAAATTCAAGTAGAAGATCAAGAAATTCAAAAGTAGTGCAATAATAACAAAACTAGTGTATTAATATTCTAAAAGCCAAAACACTTCAAATCTTAGCTATGAGGAAAATATGATTGATGACTTAGAATTTAGAAACTGTTCGCACACATACAATCACTTTTTCTGTTTCATGCAGTGCCACCATTCAGTAAGTAAAGATAGATTTGCAAATGAAAGACTGGGTCAATAGATTAACCAAGTGGCAAAACCATAGATCTATAACCCTATTTCTTATCATAAAATAAAATTGTTTTAAAGTTTAAACATAACTATTCAGTCTGAAAACCATCACATTGCTTTCTGCATTCATACATTTGCTATGTGAATTTGTTGTTCTTTCCATTAAATATGGGACTTTTATTGTGCTATATTTAACCCTCTGACGTGATTTTGTCAATGAAAAATTGTCTGAGTGGTAGTAGGCCAATTTCAACCAAAGACTGAAGTCAGTGTGTATTTCCACTAAGCCATTGCAAATCTTCCATTTATATGAGAAAAGAAAATGTCTTAGGTTATTTACAGATGCGATTTTGAGGAGAAATCTGAATAACACATTTATAACCAATAGGCATCAGCAAACTAAAATTCAAAATTAATATAAATATAAACTGCTGAAACATTTTAGTGTTAATAACAACTAAAACTTCCTACATATATATACACATACATGTATCACTTTTATTTCTATTTTCTAGACTTCCAAGTAATGTCTGTCTGCATGAATTTATATATATATATATATTCATAAACTTATGTAAGAATGCTGATTATTCTTGAATCTCTCAAACATAATCTAAGCCAAAAATGACTGACATGAGACATTTAGAATTGCATGATTCTGAAAGATTTTAAAGAACTAAGATTAATCTAAGATCACAGAAATTATAATAGTAGTTACTTTATGGAAAGTAAAATTCCAATTGTGGTTGGCTGTTATTATATTATTTCTTTACCTGGGACTTATTTCTGGGAGTAATCACTTTGTGAAAAATTACTGAGTTGCAGATTCTTGATTTATGACTTTTCTGTATATTTGCTTTTTGTAAACAATAAGTTTATTGAAAGTGCTGTGCGAAGATTAATAGGACATTCTATTTTTCTTTTATATGCTACCTCTCCTTTTATAGCAACATGTATATGCTTATAATTAAAAAAAACCAATTACAAAATTTAAAACGTATTCTTAGGTGATTCAATACACACAGATTATATTTAAATTTGTCTTTGTAAGTATGTATCTTGCATGGAAATAGTGAAAGGGAAGTTATGTGTGAGCATGTGGTCAAAGAGGTTTTTTTTTTATTAAAACAGTAGTTTTAGGAAATAAATATTACAAAATAAAGTATCATTAAATAAGCTTGAGACTTTTGGGTATGACTAGAAGCCATTTACGCCAAGCCTAAATAAACCATGTACTTAAGAAAAATTAGCAAATGGATAAGCAATCTGTATGTGAGAAATGAATATTAAAACTTCATCATTTAACACTTCCTACTTTCTCGATTAAAAATGAAATTTCTCTGCAGCTTTGAACTTATTTGAGCTTTGCTATATAGAAGTACAACTAGAAAAACTGTATTTTTGTTTTAGTAAAAAATGACCAAAGAAAAATCTTGGTGCTAGAAAAGGTCATTTGTATAAGGCAGCTGTTTTGGTAACTTACTTAAAACCATACCATCATGGGCCCAGGGCAATAGCTCAGCAGTAGGGCATTGCCTAGCACGTGGTTGATCATGGACAGACCTCAGTTCTATTCCCAGGTCCCTAGCCAGGAGTGACCCCTCAACATCACTGGGTGTGGCCCAAAAACAAATGAACAAACAAAAACCAGACCATGCAAACATATGGCCAAGACTATTTTTTAATGAGAACACACTGTCCTAACCTTTGTTAGAAAATAAGAAATAGATAGCAATGTCACTATAATTCTGTATTAAAAAATTTCACTTAGAATCTATATAGCGAACCTAAAATGCTTTCTTTGTATTGTTTTTCTTATCTTCTCTGATTTCTGCCTCTTTGATTTTTTTCATGTTGAATCCATTCTCACATGTAAAAATCATATCCTGTCATTGAGACAGACAAACCTGTGGCCATATCTTACAGCAATAAAACATCAGTGTCATACTAATAATGTTGTTTTCCTTTAAAACAGATTTTTTTCTCAAGAAAAAAGACACTATCTTATCCTTTAGGAACAAAGATGTCCTAACAATTTTTAAATTATTTTTTCTATAGTACATAAACATTTTAGAAAGATTGATATCACTTTACTTCTTGTCCTATGTAAGGCAAACTGATAAATTCAGTGAGTTACATGGAAATCCATCTAGAAATTTCTTTGGTCAGTTGGAATAGATACTTAGTTCATAAATTAAAGTCATAGAAGCATAGAATTGTAAGCTTAAAAGAACTTAGAGACTACATAATCCAACATCCTTATTTTACTGATAAGAAACATCAAGAATAGATTTTTTTATTTGTCTCCAAACACTTTTCTAGTACCAGCATCCTAAAGAGAAAAATGTAGATCTTTGGAAACTTTTTGACAGCCAAAATGTTTTTGACTATAATTTAAGTAAACTGGATATTTTCTGATATTTGTATTGCAAAAACATAACATCTGATTTTTAAAAATTTTTACTACAGCATATAAATTTCCTCTCTCTATACATATTGCTTCATCTATATTTGATATTAATTATGTTGGCATATTTTTAGGGCATTTGTCATGACAACTCATAAAATATTAAATGAAATATTGATGTTTATAAATACTCATACATATATGCAAACATATATCACAGTTATATGGAGCAGCTGCGGTATATATTTAGACAATTTAATATTTAGCTAATTAGGGACTCATTAAGACCCACACCTGGTGGTATTAATATGATTTCGATGGTTCTACCAAGAGATTTTATGCCACTGAAAAGTGATAGAAATATTAGAGAATAAATATGTTTCCAAAATTAAAATACTAGGGGGAAGAGAGATAAAAATAGCAGGAAGGCACTTGCTTTGCACAATGTCAACCCAGGTTTGATGCCCTGAATCCCAAATGTTTTCTTCAGACTTACAGGAGTGATTCCTGAATGCAGAACTGGAAATAACCCTTGAACGCTGCTGGGTGGGTATGACCCAAACTCAGGGGAATAAAAGCACACATAAACAAACAAAAATATTAAAATAATTTCTAATTGCACAGAAACAAGTCAAAATAGTTGTTAGGAGAGTGGCTGATATCAAAATTATTTGAGAGAGATAATGCATAGTGAACATTCACTTAATGCTCAGAGTTATGAAACCAGAAATTATGTTCGCTAGAAAAATGCTGAGAATCTATGTGGTATAAAATATATTCAATTCTTATCTTTATTGTGAGTTCTATTAATAAAATAGGACTCCCTGTAAGAAGTTATTGAGAGAAAGATAAGTGGCATGGTTATGGATTGAATGTTTGCTTTTCCTCAAACTCAACTATGGATTCACTTCCAGGTGGTCTATATATATATATATGTGTGTGTGTGTGTGTGTGTGTGTGTGTGTGTGTGTGTGTGTGTGTGTGTGTGTGTGTATACACACATACATATATGCATATTGTTATATTGTTATATACATATAGATATATATGCATATTGTTAGTATTGTTAGCAGACTTTTTAAGTGTAATTTTATTTTTTTAATTATAATTTAGGTAATTAGTTTACAAGAATGTTCAATTTGTTTTCCAGTTTTAGTAGACTGGGCAGGTTAGGCCATACCAAGTGGTGTTCAGGGATTACTTCTTGCTTTGTGTTGAGGAATTATTCGTGCTGGACTCAGAGGACTTAATGTGCTTGGAATTAAACCAAGGTTGACCACATCCATAGCAAGCTTCTTATCTGCTCTACTATCACTGGTACAAAAATGCTCAAGTTTCTTGTATTGATATATAATTACTGCATATCCTTTCCACAAAGAGTCCATAAGATTCCCACCATTTGTTATTATGTCCAGATCAACATTCTTTAACCTCAGTTATTCCCTGTTATATTTTTATTGGCAGTTATGTTTTTAACACATACTGTTGCCTCCCATAGCACCACCCATATATTTGAGGCCCTTGACTTTGTTTTCATGTCTCCTTTGAACAGTGTACTTGTTCTCCTCAGTCCCTCATCTTTTTTTTTTTTCCTTTTTGGTTTTTGGGTCACACCCGGCAGTGCTCAGGGGTTACTCCTGGCTCCATGCTCAGAAATTGCTCCTGGCAGGCACGGGGGACCATATGGGGCACCGGGATTCAAACCAATGACCTTTTGCATGAAAGGCAAACGCCTTACCTCCATGCTATCTCCCAGGCCCCAAGTCCCTCTTCTAACATGGGTTTGTGGATATGTATTTTAGTAGCCAAAGTTTATTATTTAATAGTTTTATCCATAATAATATTGACCTTGATTTGTTTTTTTTAGATACCAACAGTTACTGAAATCTTTCTGCATTTTTTATGCTTCTTACTTTTTTGTCGGCACTATACCTCCCAATTCCATCCAAGTTACCATGCACTTCATGACTTTATTTTTTTTTCTTGTTTCTACACGGTTTTCCTATTGTGTGTGTAGATATGTACTCTTGTTTTTTATGAGATAAACAACGTCTCATGATTCATCTATCCACCCATCTATTGTTTGTCATTTTGATTACTTCCATATTTAAGGGCTGCAGTGAACATAGTTGTGTATTTATCTTTCTGAATTAATGTTTGTTTGGGGGTAAATATCTAGAAACTAAATAACTGGGTCAAATGAGAGATTCAAATGTACTTTTGTTAGAAATATCCTTAATATTTTCCAAAATGGTAGAACCACGTGACATTCTGAACTTCAGTGAATCATAGTTTCATTTTCACCACATTCTTATCAACATTTGCTGTTTTCAGCTTATTTTGCTATTCTTGTTTGTGGTTGTACCTCCTTGATTCAATTGGTATTTCTCTGGTACTATGATAATGAGCACATTTTCATTTTCTTAATAATCATCTATATGTCTTATTTTTTAAATTTTTTCTATTTTTTTATCTATATGTCTTCTCATGTTGTGTCTATTCATCTCTTCTTACCATTCTTGATGGGGTTATTGAGGATGTTTTGTTGTTAAGCTTTGTGAGTGTTTTATATATTTCTTTAAGTTAATCCTTTATCTAAAGGCTAATGTGAAATTATCTTCTCTCAGTCAGGTACCTGTTGTGTCCCTTTATTTTAGACATAGTTTTTGCTATGCAGATTTTTTAAATTTTATATCTTCTCAGTTGCTTAGAGTTCTTTTTGTTAGTTTTTTTTCCTGTGGAATTAGGTCACTTAAGAATTTGTTGTTGTACAGATCCTGATGAGTTCTGCCTATGATTTCCAAGAGGAATTTTATGATTTCTGGTCTACTGTTTTGGTTTTAAATTCACTTGGAATGAATTTGTGTATGTAGTATGATATATGGATCCGGTTTCAGTTTTTTTTTTTTTACAAGTGACTATTTAATTTTCTTAACACCATTTGTTTAAAAGGTTTCATTGCTCCACACGATGCACTGAACAGCATATTGAGCTCATGATGAAGTCTTTAAAAAATAATCGTACTTAACGTAAAATGGGGTCATAATGGTAGGAATGCTGATCCAAAGGAAATTATGTTCATATGAGAGATACATAATGTGTTTGTTCTCTTTATGCATCTATATCCAAGAAGTTTATGTGAGGAGTTAACAAGAATGCAGTATCTAGGAATTAGAGACCTTCTCACCAGGTCAGGACTAAATTCCTGGACTGATCCCATTCATCTGGACTCCAGAACAGTGAGAAAATAAGTTTTTAAAATCTTCTCAACCATAGATAACATGTTCTGAAGTTTTTGAGACTGCGTAAATGGAAGATAGCAAGAACAAGAAACTTTACAATGAGAATTCAAAGGGGAAGGATGCAGAACATAGTTGCCAAGAATATAGTGGGTGTGTACTAAGTAATGTGGCAGTCAAGTATGATGTTTGAATGAGATAAACAATGTCTGCCTGGTTATATTTATATATTATATCTAAAGAATTTTTCTTCATGCTTAGGTACTAAGACTACCGATTAAGAATAGCTTAGTTGCTTAAAAATATCAATTTTAAGAGATGTGGTTAAAACTAGCAGTCTGTAATTGTGGTATTAGTAATATAAGATCCGTTGAAACAACATAGTGTGCTAAAGATTTTTTTAGAAAGAACTAAATGTCAATCAAATAAAGATCACAATATGTTACCCTAGAGTTTTTATCTTGGCTTTTTATTTGTTTGTTTGTTTTTGGGTCAAACTCGGTGACACTCAGGGGTTATTCCTGGCTATGCGCTCAGAAATTGCTCCTGGCTTGGGGGATCATATGGGACGCCGGGGGACGGAACTGCAGTCCGTCCTAGGCTAGAACTGGCATGGCAGACACCTTACCTCTAGCGTCACCATGCCGGCTCCTATCTTAACTCTTTCTATTTAAGATATTCCATTTTTGGCTGGAGAGATATATAGCAGGTATGCTAATTGTCTTAGAAGTGACCATACTGGATTTAAACTCCAGCAACCAGCTGGCCCCCTGAAACTTTTCTTTTCTTTTTATTTTTTTTTTTTGGTTTTTGGGTCACAGCCAGCAGTGCTCAGGGGTTATTCCTGGCTCCATGCTCAGAAATTGCTCCTGGCAAGCATGGGGGTCCATATGGGACGCCGGGATTCAAACCGATGACCTTCTGCATGAAAGGCAAACGCCTTACCTCCATGCTATCTCTCCGGACTCCCTGAACCTTTTCAAGAGTGACTCCTGAGTAGAGAGTCAGGAGTAAACCCTGAGAACTCTTGGCTGTGATCCCCAAACTGAAAAACGTGTTAAAACATTTGGGATTCATTAAAAATTTGACATGAACTAATAAACGGTGTTTTAAATAACACTAAATTTTAATGAAAACTAAATAACTATTATTAAAATAGTGCAAGCTCTTCTAAGACAAAAATGCAATAAGAATATGCGTAAACATATTTTATTTGTGTATTAAAATGTTTGAAAATTTCAGACAATTCGAAGAACCTTTGACTGAGTTTTTTATTTATATGAAAATTTATTTTAATAGTTACAGCTCTATCTTAAATTGCTACTATTATGATAATGAAAACTAGCAGACAAAACTTGAATTAATTAGAGTAATCTAATAACTGTTGGGAATTCTAAGATTATTACATAGCAAAATAACTGTTCAAGATTCATAACTATTAAAGTCTCATTTATATGTGGTACTTTAAGACATCTCCAAATTTTAACCCTTATTGGTCTAAATATGTGAACTATGTTTTAAGCTTTCCTATATATGTGCGTGAATATATATATTCTCATATATATATATATATATGTATATATATATATATATATATTGGTGAATATCTCAATTCTTTTTGGCAGGAAATATTGTAGATTAGAATTTGAAATTGGAATTTGATCCTGATTCTGAAAGGTTTGTTTTCAGAAACATTTTCTAATCTCTTCTTTAAACTCTATTATTTTGTTATTTCAACATTTGTCTGTATGTTTTGTGGTATATTTGCCTTAAGAGAATTCTTGTTGTGACACTTGTTTTTTGCAACATTTCCTGCAAAGATGTATTGTGATATTGAGAAGTAAATTGTTGCTGAAAAAAAAGTGCTATGGAGAAGTGGCTTTAAACATACATGATTGGTAAAAGTTAGACAATGTTTGGTTGTATACTAGAAATACTGATGTCTCAAATAAAGATAGCTTTTTGAAAAAGGATGGGAGGTCCAAGCGAATGTCCAAGTGAATAAAGTTTTTATTTAGCAAAGGATGATGCTAAGCAAAATAGTTTCTGAGTGTATTCTCATTCCATCTCATAGTAAAACATAAGAGAAATGAATTAAATCAATTGCTATACAAAACAATGCCAGAACCTGAAGATTTTAGGAAACTGATTTTGAAAAGCTTAGTAAGAGTATGAATATAAAAATTATCTGATAAGTGTGATATAGCTGGTTGTCCATTAACTTCATTTGAGTTTATTGCAATTTCTTATAATGCTTTTGAGAAGAAAAAAAAATCCCAAGTGAACAGAGACCTTATGTGAAGAATGGATTATTTTATATAATATTTTTTTAAAATTTATATTTTCCTTTAAATAAAGTTTTAAAGGACTGATCCACTCAGATTTTCAAATTTTCCCTCACAGAAATTCACCTAGCGTGTAAAGACAGTGATATGAACAGATACTAGATAGAGCCTACACTGAAGATGAAAGATAGAGGAAACTGCTATAGAACTTAAATTGGAGAATATCCTATGTGCATTGGAGAAGGTGTATTCAGCTTTGTTATCTTGATAAAAAAATATATTTCAATTCATCTCTCCAATTCTTTTTTTTTTAATTTCCAAAAGGGTCTAAGTGAAGGAAGGTGGGAATGTCACAGGAACTATTCTTTGACTCTTTGGGTGGGTGAGTTATCTGGATGTTTAAATTTTATATTTTTATTATTTTTTGATCACAGCTACTTTTCTTTATTAAAAAAAAAAACAGCTACCAAAAATCCATGTGAGCAGTCTAACCAATATTGAACAGTTTTGTTTTTGAAGTTTAGATAGGGTCTTAATCATTTTCTCCTTTATCATCTGTTTCTCTCTTCCTCTTTTCTCCTTTCCTGCTTTCTTCTTCTTTTCCTCCTCATCTTCATCTTCCTCTTCATCATCATCTTTATCAATTTCTCCATCCTGGCCAAAATCTTCTTCCTCCCCACTGAATTCATCTTCATCTTCTTCCCCCTCTACATCTTCATCTTCCTCATCTTTTTTTTATATCATCTTCCTCATCTTCATCATCAAACTCTTCCTCCTCACCATCTTCATCCTCTTCATTATTCTCTTCATCTGCACCGTCTATCTCAGTGTCTGAATCAGGAGCTTCTCTATCATTACCATCCAGGTCATAGTCATCCAGGTAGGTCAGCTGGGTCAAGAGGCTGAAGACACTCTCTCAGTAGTCATTCAGGTTAATAACTTCACAGTTAAACAGATCTAGGCTTCTCAGATATCCCAACTTTTTCAAAAGTTCCAAGGTGCTGATATCTTTCATCTTATTTCCACTTAAATTAAAGATGTATAAGATTTGGAAGTTTTTCTGTTAATATATATCCAGACCTCCAAACACCTTATTTTCACTGTGCTCAAGTTTTTTTCAATTTAGGTAGCTTGGAGAGATTTGAAACTAAAACAAAGCATGCATCTATTAACCTAAGTAATTCTAAATTCACAGATTCACTCGTTAAGTCCTCAATTTTTCCATCATTCGATTTGCAATTGTCCAGGACAAGCTTTCGAAACCGCGACTGGTGTCCAGTTCCTCAGCTCCAGGTGGATCATCTTTTTCATGTCCATGCTGCCCATGTCCCCCAGTCTCTGAAGTAGCTTTCCGAGGCGTGGCATAAGGGGCCTAGGCAGAGAAGAGTCCACAGCCTGCACAAGCCAAGGGAAAGGAGCCGGCGGCAGGGGTCCAGAGGTGCCAGGCAGGCAGGAGAGTGAGCGAGAAATCCCCGGAGCCAAGTTATTCCTCTTCCATTTCTTTTTAATAGCCAGTATTCTCTTGCTGAATTTTAATCTGGTTGATCTATCAAGGGTTGGTGTTAAAGACTCCAACTTCTATGGTGTTTCTTTTTTGTTTGTTTGTTTTGTTTTGTTTTGGGCCATACTCGTTGGCTCTCAAGGGTTACTCCAGGCTATGAGCTCAAATTTCACTCCTGGTTTGGGGGACTGTATGGATTGAACCCAAGTATTTCCCGGGTCAGAAAGCTAACACCCTACCAGGTCCCATCTATGGTGTTTCTATTGAGTCTTCCTTCAGTATTTTTGTAGCTGTTTTAAATAATTTTGCTGGTCTTCTTTTGGTGCATATATGTTTAAGAGTGTGATTTCTTACTGATGTACATATCCCTTGATTACTAAAAAATGACCTCTTCTCTTTTAGTCTTTTTTGTGTCTGTAGATTATATCTTCTGATATTACTATGTCTGCCAACGTTTTTGATGGAGTTGTTTCCTTGAAAGATTGTCTTTTTTTATTTTTTTTTGAAAGATTGTCTTAACACCTTTGAATTTGAGCTTGTTTGATTTCGTTATTCAAATTATATTTTTCAGGCAACAAAATGTTGGGTTCAATTTTTTAATCTATTTTCCCATTCTGTGTCTCTTTTTTGAATTATCACTATTATTCATTTAAATATTTTTCTTTCGAATTTTTATTATACTATCATGTTTTATCAAGTTGTTCATAATATAGCCATTTAAGCGTTACATTTTGAAACACCAATACCATCACCAGTATGACCTCCCCCACCTTTTTTTTTTGCCCCACACCTGGCAGTGCTCAGGGCTTACCTCTGGCTCTGTGCTCAGAAATTGTTCCTGGAAGGCTCAGGGGACCATCTAGGATGCCAAGAATTGAACTCAGGTCCGTTCTGGGTTCACAGGGATGCATTTTTAAGCCACATATTTTATAACATATTTATATTCAGGATACATAAATAGCTCTTAAATATCAAAAAAGAAAACAATATTATTTAAACTAGGCAACATATTAGCACACTTCTTCAAATAGATGTGAATATCAAAGGAGTTCTCTTTAGTACTCATTAGTTCTCATTAGTAAAATGTAAGTTTAAATACTTTTATGATGCTACTACAAAACTCTAAGGAAATGGGAATCTAAATAACAGCACTAAATACTGTTTTGGAACTTCTAGAAGAGTTCAGGAGCTTACTTTCGATTGTATTTTATATCATACATTTATCACTGGTTTCTAATAGTTATGAAGTGTATAGGCTTACATGTCATATCTACAAAAGCTCATTGCATCGGAATTCCTATGCTATCCAACCATGATAAAGACTCCATTTTTCTGTGCTAACCAACACTATCATTTATTCCTAGTCTAGAAGTTAGTTTAATTAGATTTTGTCTAGTTCTTTTGCTTTAGTTATTTATAATATGTTTCAGGGTGAAATCATCTGATAATTATATTATCACTGTATACTTATTGCACTTGATATAATCACTTCAAGTATAGTTCCTCTAATTCTAAATATAACAAATTAATCTTTTTAATACCAGAGTTGTATTTTATTATGTTTATATACTGAAAACTCCTTATCAACTGCATTTTTTGAGAGGTCTTTAATTTTATTCCATGTTCTGGCAATAATATATTAGTGAATTATAGGCAGAAATATAATTTTATGTTTTCATAATTTGGATTATTATTGCTAGATATTATTGCATTTATAGTTTATAAGTCATCTCTATAACATTTCCACAAAGAAATTTAATGTACTGGAAATTTAGAGAACTACAAATGCACAAGTTTATATTCCCAACAGTGCTACATAAATCCTTTTTCTCCCTAGTTTCATCAACATTGTTCCTAGTATTTTGGCGGTAAGTAGTTTTCATCAGTGTGAAGTAAAAGCTGTTAGACATATTTCCCAACTTAAATTGCTTTCTTGCTTATGATGTCTTTATTTTTCATTCATTTCTTCCTCTGCTCTGAACAACAGTATATTTCATAGAAGATAACACAGCTATATTGTCTTTCGTAAAAACTGTCTTATTATATGCCATTTTTACTTGTTTTATTTAAGACATCACTTTTCTTAGCTATTCTAAAAAATTACTACAAATTGGGTGTTTAAAGCAACAGAAATTCATTATCTTTCTGTATTTGACAATAGAATTATGGAATCAAGGCAAAAGGAAGTGTTTAATGGTAAGTTTTTGTGTAAATATGATAGATATTTACATATTTGAATTTTGAATGTTATAGGGAATACTCGTTTTCTGCCTCTCCATAACTTCTACTGAAGGCTGAAATCATTTTATGTGTAGGTTCATAAATGTCCCTTCCAATCTTTGCTTCTTTCTTTAAGAACACATATTTTTCTATAACTGTGCCCTAATCTTCTATTTAGGTTATTATTCACAAGTTTTGTGGTTCAGTCTAATTTATTATTTCTTTTTTTTTTTTGGTTTTTGGTTTTTGGGTCACACCCGGCAGTGCTCAGGGGTTACTCCTGGCTCCATGCTCAGAAATTGCTCCTGGCAGGCATGGGGGACCATATGGGGCACCGGAATTCGAACTGATGACCTTTTGCATGAAAGGCAAACGCCTTACCTCCATGCTATCTCCCGGGCCCGGTTCAGTCTAATTTAAAATTGAACTCATTTCAACTTGATAATGCAAGAAGGAATTATTTTTAGAAATAAATAATGCCACTGGAGACATAGTATAGCAAGTAAGGCATTTACCCTCCATGTAGCCAACTAAGGTTTGATGACATTCCATATGGTTCCCTGAGCCTGCCAGGAGTTGTTTCTGAGCACAGAGCCAAGAGTGACCCCTGAATACCACCAGGTGTGGCCTATAAACTAATAAAATAATAATTAAAATTAAAAATATATGCATAATGAGCATGCATTCATGCACAGATCATGGACATTATGACTTGAGTATATATCTATAGATATATTACTCAACATATGTCAAATATAAATAAAAGATATATCTTAAGTATATATGTTGACTATATATATATATATATATATATATATATATATATATATATCCACTCAATACATTGTTCAATCTACTAATGGGTTCTTTTTAATAAAACTGCTTCCTCACCCATATTTCCTTTATCTTCTATTTACCAAACAATTTATTTAACCATAACTCTACTTTCAATTTTGTTAATTTTTTCTACAAGTTGTTTACAACAAAAGTAATAGAGCTAACGTGTTCTTTGTATTATTGCCTTTATTTAATCTGATTGTTTTTGTCTGGTTCAAGGAAGAATTCAATTTGGTCACATTTAATATAATGATTCAAACATTTATTTTATTCCTTATATCTAATTTTATGTCTAACACTTATTTTTACATTATATTACATTTTGTTGTCTTAGTTCTAAAGCAGTTCTGCGTTTAGAATAGATGTTTTATTTTTTTCTCATGTCATTACTTCTGCTTTCTGTTTTTCTGCCTTTTTAATCAAAGTCTTATTTCTTACTATCATTTGAAAATAAATCTAAAGCTATTTCTCTCATAAATAAAAGGCTTGTTTTTCTATTGTCTCTTTCTCTGTTGGTTAGGATAGGACATCTTTCAAATCTCTAACTCCAGGAAGTATAACTGAACAAACTCTGAGTCTATATTGTGTCTCTTATATGCTTTAGAAAAAAAAATACACCCAATCATTTGAGCCTAGAAATTTCTGGAAGAACAAGAACTTACATCTAACTTTGGCCCATGTTCTCCTTTAGACTATAAGACAGGTAAAATCATTTCTATTTACTTATGATCTGTTTAATTCAAAGTTATACTTCTACAAAATTATGTTACTCTTTGCTTTTCTTAGTTCCCTATTCAACCTCTTCACAAATATTTCTTTCAGTGGGGTGGATAGAGAATATAAAACATTGGGAAGTCTTTTGTCTTACATGTGGTCAACTCAAGTGCAATTTTTGGCACTTCATATAATCTCAAGGCCATCATGGGTCATTCATAAGAAGGCTAGAACTAAGTGCTAAACACTGCTAAGTAAGATCTACCCATTTACCTTACTAACTCCAAAATAAATTACAACAAATATTTACCTTTATAAAGCTTGACAGATTCAATGTTAACCACTATTTCTTATACACTGAATAAGATTACATAAAAGTACAATAACTGATTTTTTAATATTTCAGTATGTCATAGTATCCTTCAGTATTTTTGAGACTGTAGATTTTTGTCAACTCTTATAGACTTATATTAGGAATTTGTTTACAACATTCACAGACTTTATGCCATTTTTCCCATTTAAAGTTATCTACTCTTTGTTTACACCACTGGTTCTCACTTTCCAAATGGGGGACCATCTGGATCAAAACGTAGTCCTGCCTAGGATAGTAGCAGCAAGGCAGACACATTATAGCTCAATAATCATGGAGCATCTCTTCTGGTACTTTATATGCTTTGAAATACTTTGTGTCCGCCAGGAGACTTGAATAAAATAATATAGCATGCTTATTTTTTGAAATGATGATATTAGGTGACTCACAAATCTTAAAAGTATTTGAAACAATGATAACAGAATTTCAAAGTACCAACAATCTTTCTCTAAAGGTTTCTCTCACTTTCTTTTTATTTTTCTAAATATTTATTTAAATATTAATAATTCCACTTCAATTTTTAATCCATAAATAAATTGCTAACAACATCTCAGATCTTAAGATTTTGTATACCCACAGTATTGCCACTTTGATATTTGTTATCTATTTGGTTCAGTTCTTCTATTTCAGTCCTTTTATTTATTTGCTACATAGTCATATGATTGGCTTTCTACTCCAAAAAAAATCTCAATTTATCATTAGCTCATTTGTGGTATGTCTGATTATTCTTCTACTATAAGTAGTCCTTGGAGATGGAGAGGCTGGTATAATAGGGGCAGAAAATTAACACCCACTTTCTAAGTGATATGTTCATATCTTCTGGATCCCCAACTTTCCACTCTTTTGACCTTCATGATAGAAAGGACTTAACAGTATATTGAATTTTATAAAACTATCACGAAGGGACTGCAGTGACAGTACAGTAGGTATTAAAGTTTCTTTTCATGCTGATGAACCATGTTCTAGTTTTGGTTTGAATTGTGTCCACTTTCAAATTTGTTGAAACATCAAATCTCTAGCTCCTATGACCACTGTTTATTTTTCCAGAATTATTACTTGATTATTCTGCTATGTTTTACTTATTCTGAACTTTACATATGCACAATTGAGAAAGGACCACAGTAGGTCATAGTAGGAACCTCCAATAGATTTCTTGCACGTTTTGGAATATAGTCACTGATGAGTCCAAAGCTGATGATGACATGAATGTGGACATTCATTAAAATGAAGTTTCACCAGAGTCTCCTTGACATGATGGTGAATATAACACAAAGTGGAGGGGACATGTGTGGTTCTATATTTGATTCTAAGCATTGCATATTTACTCAGTGTGACTGCTTTAAACTATGTAGGGCTAAGCACTGGATGGCCATGACCAGTCAACTGCAATTCGAGGGTAGCATCTATATAAATAGAGAATTTTGGATGAAGGTATGAAGAACATGGTTTCACTATATTCTGTGTATCTGGCAGATACCCAGATTTGGGAAAGAATAGGCCTGCAGTAAGTAAAAATGCCCCTTTACATTTTCATATGCTGCTTAGAAAGAGGTTGTTATTATCAATCCTACTTAAGTCACTAAGCAAAAATTATATATATTAAAAGTAATAAAGGATGCACTTGAAAATTTAAGTTACCAAGCTGATATGAACCAACATAAACAGGAAGATAAAATGGAAGAAATTCAGCCACATGACTTATTAAATGTTTGACAGGAGAAAGTTCAGAAAGACTAAGTTATCGCTTGGTTAAAAAAATACATAAATGCCATTCAAGTGAGGATTTTTAAAGTTGTTCATCTAGAGATCATAAGCATTTATGTGACTCACATTTAATCCATTCTGGGATTTACCTTTACCTCTATGGATCTTTTTTCCTCCATACTAAGTTGTAATGGAGTAGCATGTAATATAATAACTTACATATGACTATTAACTTCAGTTATAGGCCAGAAAATGCATAATTCAAACTCAGAATTTAATAATGACCTGTCTGTTGTTGAGTTTGCTCCTGAAGCAATGAACTAAATTAATTATCAGGTGAATAATAAAAAGAAAAAGCATAAGTGATATCACAAGAAAGACAAATGTATGATTAGTTCAGAAGTAGCAATGATGTATGTTAAATATTTTGACAACTACTGAGCACCAAATTTTTCTGCAACACTATATTTTGAAATAAAAAAATGTCACAAACTTGATACTTAAATAATATAAAATTATTCTCACAGGTTAGATTCAAGTCTATGGTAAATATGTTGTTACAGTTATCTTTTCTTGAGACTAAAAAATAATCTATTCTCTGTCTTTTTCCTCAGTTCTACTACTTGGGGATTCTGTGGCTTTTAGACATAATATCACTGAGAACTCTGCCTTTATATTTCCATTTTACCTGCTTTTGTGCCTGGTTATGTTTTAAGTTTTCATATTATTTGTATATGTAGTATTAAAACCTGATCCCTGAGTCTCATACCAGCAAAGCATGGACATTATAATTGGGTTACTCTCTGAGAAAAATCTCTCATTAATAAAAGGACATGTTAGATTAAGGAGCACACACACTAGCTTTACTATTTACGTAGAGACTATTTCTAAATGGTCATATTCACAGAGCTAGAGATTTGATGTTTCAACAAATTTGAAAGTGGACACAATTCAACCCACAACAAAAACCTTCTTTTTATGTTTATCATATTATTCAAATATAAAAAACAATTGGCATTGGATGAAAGTGACACTGACTCTACTTCATTTTCTTAGTGACTGAAAATATCTCCAAAATACTTGCCTGGTCCCTAGAGCAAAATTTAATCTAATTTAATTTAATTTAGGTTTTGAACCATGCCCAGTGTTCAAGGCTTACTCTTGTTTCTGGTTTCAGGATCAATATTAGCTGTGCCCTGGGATCAAAGTAGTGTTGGACATGTACAAGTTTAAGGGCCTTAATCCCTAAATTATTTCATTATTCCCAGAGAAAATTTTATAATGACTTCTAGACAGCTTTCCTTTTAATAGTTGAATATATGTCCTTTGTCTGGGAAAACTATGTTATGTTAACAATATAAGCATCATGAGCAAATTAATAATTTAAACTTTTAATTTTACAAACAACATGGTCTCAAGCAACCATTTAGCTTTGCTTTGTATGCATTCTTGATCAGATCATGAATAATATTTCCTAAACTTAAAACAATTTCTAAGCACTTAAATACATCAAGCGAATTTTATCTTATGAAGAAAGAAAAAAATCAAGCAAAATGAAAAGTGGTCCCAATGAACTCTTTTATGTTTTAGACCCCTAAACTTTTAGGTGTAGCTCTGCTTTATCATAGATTACAATGATGAATTGTAGATTCATAGATAATTTACTTTAAACTATCATATTTTACTTTAACTTTAAACTTTCTTAAATTCTCTGAAAATGACCTGGAACAATTCTCACATAAAAGAAAGGATAAGAATATTAGGATTGAGTAAACCAAAAAAACCCAAGTATAATCCTAAGGATTATTTGTGTTTGTTTGTTTGTTTGTTTGTTTGTTATAGTTGGTTTGTTTTGTTTTTTGAGGTTTTTATAAGCATAAAGATAAGCATTTATTATTTTAAATAGAGGAACTGGGTACACAAATGATATTAAAATAAAATAGAATTCAAGAGATAATCAAACCAAATATGTTCATGCTTATTTGTCCCAGTTTTTCCTTTTTGGCTGGAGATGTTAAAGTACATCGAGAATTTACACTCTGTCACTTTGAGTATTCTTTTTTGCTGCAAATTACTTACTTGAGGGACGAACTAAAATAAAGATAACAATAAATATGACTTAAAACATAAAACAGTAAATATTGAAACTATAATGCAAGAAGAAATAAAACAGATTATCTTCATCTATTTCTCCCTCTTCCACACACATACCTTTTGATCCTCACTGATAAAATTCCAAGAACCTTGAATGGGACTTGACATGCATTTGTTGCTCAATAAATATTTATTGGTAAATTAAAAACTTGAAATCCTGACTCCCTCCCCACAACCATAAGCAGTGAAAATCTCCAGACAGGAAAGATTCTGTAAAATGGAGAATCAGAGGTAGTTTTATACTGAATATTATCTTGATTCTGAATTGGGATCTATATTAAAAGGTGCAGGAGATGCAATTTTCTCCCTCTCAGAATATATGAAACCTGTGTTTCTGAGTCTATAATTAAATGTGCCACTTATCTTTAATGAACACATGCCACTCTTCTCTCTGTGTGGAGCCACTTAACAAAACTGAAATAGCCTAGTGATTGCAAAGAGCATCCTCCAGAATCCTGTCTCATCTGTGGATACAATTAGGTTATGTGGCAATCTAAAAGGTTTTGTATTCATATCTTACTGATGCAGAGAGTGACCGTGCTAGATAGTCCTGTGCTGTAGAAAATATTATTCCTATCCCGAATACCTTTTGGATCAGTGTTCAAAAGGGGGTAAGATTTAGAACCACAATGAAAAAAAGACAAGTTACTCTTATGATTCCTTGAAGATTCTGTTGAACTGGTGAACTACAAACATGCTTGTAATCATGATACATAATAAAAATATTTTAAGACAAAAATAGAAGATATA
This sequence comes from Crocidura indochinensis, assembly GCA_004027635.1. Lineage (NCBI taxonomy): Eukaryota > Metazoa > Chordata > Mammalia > Eulipotyphla > Soricidae > Crocidura > Crocidura indochinensis. The sequence continues at coordinate 25,186 of PVKC010001530.1, forward strand.
ATTATAAAACAGCATTTCATTTATAACATATACAACATAAAACTTCAACACACACACAGATTCTGTCTATATCAACCCTAATTCTTGGTGTTCACTATATTCTGTAGCCACTGGTGTTTAGCATGGGATAAATTGTGATTTACTGGGTTGGAGCGATAGCACAGCAGTAGGGCTTTTGTCTTGCATGCGGCTGATCCAGGATTGGCCTTGGTTTGATCCCTGGTGCCTCATATGGTCCCCCGAGCCAGGAGCGAGTTCTGAGCACACAGCTAGGAGTAACCCCTGAGCGTCACTGGGTGTGGCCCAAAACAACAACAACAACAACAACAAATTGTGATTTACTAAAATATATTCAAATCATAGTCTCTGGTATCAATAAATGTGGTTGTGTTTAGAAAATGAATTTTTATTTTTATTAAAATAAAATCATTGGATTTAAACACAATGATTGATGTAGTTATTTTATTTTATTTTGGTTTTTGGGCCAATCCTGTGGTGCTCAGAGGTTACATAATGGAATATGACACAACTGTTAAAAGAAATGAAGTTATGAAATTTTCTTATACATACTTGTTATGGAGGTTATTGCGCTGAATGAAATGAGTCAGAAAGAATAGCCATAGAATTATATCACTCATTTGTGCTATATAAGAAACATAAAAAGACATTATAGTCCTAATATCCAGAGACAATAGAAATGAGGACCAGGAGGACCAGTCTATGGTAGAAAGCTCGCCACAAAGAGGGATGAATGCTATTAGAGTAATGAATCACTGTAACAATGATAGCTAGAATTGATCACTCTGGACATGAATTGGGTGCTGAAAGGGGATAAAGTGGTATGAATAATACCCCTTCATTAGCAATACTGCGAACAACAGTGTCAAAAAAAAGAGAGAGAGACAGTGTGTATGTGTGAGAGAGAGAAAGAGAGAGAATGAGAGAGAGAGAGAATCAGACAGAGAAAAGTAAAATGCCTGCCCCAGAAGCAGGTGAGTGAGACTGAAAATTGGGACATTCGTGTCAGAAAGCATGCACTGGTGAAGGTGGTGTATATTCTATGACTGTAACTCAAATATGAACAGTTTAACAATTTTGTAACCATGATGCTTAAAGAAATTCTATTTAAAAAAGGAATTATTAGAGCCTTCATTTTTATTTACACTCTAAATTTTGGCAAAAGTACTGGGCAAGCAAGATTTCATTGCCTAAGATTGCAATACCTATCTCATGAGGAGAGTTTTTCTATTTTGCTGAATTTGAGGAAACGGTCAGCCATACTGGAAAAAAAGGTCCATAAGAGACAGAATTGATGGTGGCCTCTGACAGAAAAGGCAGCAAGAAATTGATGATCTCATTCTAAAATACTGCAAGGAATAAGATGATGTCAACATCATTTGGGATTGGAAATAAATTTTTTTCCAGTAGAGATAACCCAGTCCCAACAAACTTGGTTGTAGTTATGTAAGATCCTAAAGTCTATGGATTCAGCTGTATTTTGTCTTCTAACTCACAGTATCTGTGAGATAATAAATATGTGTTATTTTTAAGTAGCTAAGTTTGGGGAAGAATTTTAAGCACAAAAAAAAATAATTCACATAGTATATATGACTGTTCTGAGCATACTGAATCTCCTAAATATCCTGTTATTCCTAAGACTGAGACATTTTTTTTAACTACTTTAGGTTTTAGCAAGAATAAATGACATGTTAGAAATGATGTTTTCAGTGAAAAAAAAAAGAAAAAGGTATAGCTGACACTTGTAATTCATCCAACTCCAATTTATACTCCCTAGGATAAAAAAAATGAAATGCTTCTACATATCAATTATTGTATTTAAAACCAGTGGCATGGACGAACGGCTGAAAAGCGGATCATCAAAATATGGACATGGGCAAAGAAGGGAAGTTATAAATGCTGTGGTGTAAATTGTGTGAGAGACTGCTATGATAGCAATCTACTCCAGTCAAGGGCTCAAGTTACAGTCTAAAGAAACTAAGCAGTTTGTAGACTGAAAAAAATTAAAGATTGTATAAGATAAAAGTCTAGTGTTTTAAAGTCAGGCAATAATTTATAAGAAATGGACTCTCTAATATGAAATTTCCCACTTGTTAAACATTAACTAATTTTATACACAACTATTATATTAATTTTCTCACCATGCGAGTTGTAGTATTGCTGAATCACAAGCTGCTATTGATGTGCTTTCTTTACAGAATTCACAGTTTGACCCATTAGTCGCTATTGAAGTTACCAATGCCAATTCATTCTATCTATATGGAAAGCTATTATGATATAATCATCCATCAACTTAATTTTCCCCATGCTTATATAATTAAGTGGTAGAATGAATATCTAAGTATAAAATACATGGAATGCATAATTCTGAGCTAATAACACTGAAGACAAGACTCTTGTCCTCCATTAATTTTATGCCCAGGCTTGCAAAGTCAGAAGGAATTGCATATGAATGTATGCAGCTGGTCCAAAGAGCTGTTCAAGCAGAAATCATGATATATACATGGTAGTTTGTAAACTACATTAGTCTACTTTTTTTTCCAGTCATCACTACGATAGTCCAATTTAATGAACTGATTATTGCACAACTTCAAAGAACCAATTTTCTTTCCAGTTTGTCAACAGTATAAATGGAGACGGTTCTGTCATAAACTTTTAGAATAAACAAGGAAATAAAGCATGCTTTGACCCCAGAAAGTGCATACTTAGAGGAGATAAGATATACAAGAAAAACATCTGAGCATTTTACAGATTAATTACATAGAGCAGTCCTGAAATCTGTTTTAGCAGAAGACATCTTGATTCTTGCCGTTAAGTTCTTAACCATGCATTCTGTGCACCAACAACATTTATGCTGGTGAATTTAATAATTATGCACTTCACATATTTTTGTGTGTAGATAATAAATATTTTGCTCTTCCACTTCCAGTCATAGAGATTGGAAATATAGAAATGCCTAATATGAATATATTTAATGTTGACTTTCTTCCTTTTCAAGTTCTCAAAAGATGTTTTAGCACATTACTATGGAATGTGGGGAAACTTGGGAAATTTTTGCTGTGTTGACTTTTGGTGAACCTGCTCTAACTAAAGGAGAATGTGGGCTTTGCATCTTATTACAAATGCATAAAAGAAAATAAATTTGCAAACAAAATGTAGATATGAAAAATTTTTATAAGCTAGAAGAGTCTACATAGACTTGCTAGGAAATCATGGAATTGAGAAATATTAATGACTAAAATCTACATCACATCCTTTAAATGTTTCAACAATCCTATGACTTTTTTTTTAGCTTTGTTTTTGTTTCTTTTGGGACACACCCATTTCATGCTCAGGGGTTATTCCTGGTTAAGCACTCATAAATTGCCCCTGGCTTGGGGGGACCATATGGGACGCTGGGGGATCGAACCACGGTCCTTTCCTTGGCTAGCACTTGCAAGGCAGACACCTTACCTCTAGCGCCACCTCACTGCCACCCCATGGCATTTTAAAATAGAATAAAACACTGAGTAAGATTTTCTTTCCAACTACCCAAAGGCTCATTGTAAAATCTTAGGAAAGTTTCTCTGATACCCATGTGTATAAGTTCCTCATCTGTGAAATTAAGATCATAATAACTAACACCTAAATGAGTCCAAGCCTGGCACCATTCACCATATTTTCTATGGATTATTTCATTTAAAACTCATTATAAACTTATGAGATAAATACTGCCATTATTATACTAATTTTTGTTAATGAGCAAAATGAAATCAAGGTGAATAAATAAGTAGTTCCTAAGATTGCATAGATCCTCCAAAGTTTGCTTCTAAAAGCCAAGATTTTTATTGTTTTATCATATATTCCTCTCTTTTTAGACTGAATTTAATGTTATAATGCTTCTTAATAGTAGTATGTAAAATATTCTCAAATTAGTAATTATATTTAATAAATAAAGCAATTATATTCAAACATTGATAATATATGTTGCTTTTTAAATATTTTAAATAAAAGTTGACTATTGACCTATTTTCATTATACTATAAATATTTTCACACTTTGAAAACAAATATTTTCCTACCACTAAAAATACTCTCTTTTGAGGAACTTCTATGACTTAGGCATTCAAAGTTTTAAAAAAGGATCTTCCTTTCCTTATATTTATTGCTGGCTTTAGAAGTAGAGAATGCCTCTTAGACTGCCACATGATTTTTCTTACCAGCCACACTATTTACAGTTGGTTTCATTTGCCTTTAATGACAGGAAACTCCTTTCCAATTTGAACAGTAATTCTCTGGATTCAGTTTGAAAAACAATGACAATTAATTCACTCTAATTACAAATGGCACTATGTTGCCAGTGACATTTCAGGAGATTAACACGTTATATTGATACTGAGAGGTATTTTGATTTTGTTCCCCTTCTATTTAAGAAAATAAAAAAGGGCCAGTGAGATAACATGAAGGTGAGGCGTTTGCCTTTCATGCAAAAGGTCATCGGCTCGAATCCCGGTGCCCTGTATGGTCCCCCGTGCCGGCCAGGAGCAATTTCTGAGCATGGAGCCAGGAGTAACCCCTGAGCACTGCCGGGTGTGACCCCCCCCAAAAATAGAAAATAAAAAAATATTACCCCTGAAAAGCAAAAGCTATTACTAAATCAGTACTTTCCCCTGCAAGTTTCTTTCTTTTAGTCAATATTTTATTATAAACATGACTGCGGTTGGGTTTCAGTCATGTAAAGAACACCCCCTCCATCACCAGTGCAACATTCCCATCACCAGTGTCCCAAATCTTCCTCCTCCCCACCTCACCCCAGCCTCTACCCTAGACAGGCTTTCTATTTCCTTCATACATTCTCATTGTTAGGATAGTTCTCAATGTAGTTATTTCTCTAACAACACTCATCACTCTATGTGGTGAGCTTCATGAGGTGAGCTGTAACTTCCAGCCCTTTTCTCTTTTGTCTCTGAAAATTATTACAAGAATGTCTTTCATTATTCTTAAAAACCATGGATGAGTGAGACTTTCTACATCTTTCTCCCTCTCTCTGACTTATTTCACTCAGCATAATAGATTCCATTCGCATTCATGTATAGGAAAATTTCATGACTTCATCTCTCCTGATGGCTGAATAATATTCCATTGTGTATATGTACCACAATTTCTTTAGCCATTCATCTGTTGAAGGCCATCTTGGTTGTTACAGAGTCTCGCTATGGTAAAGAGTCCTGCAATGAATATAGGTGTAAGGAAGGGATTTTTGTACTGTATTTTTGTGTCCCTAGAGTTTATTCCTAGGAGTGGTATAACTGGATCATATGGAAGCTCGATTTTCGGTTTTTGGAGGAATCTCCATATCGCTTTCCATAAATGTTGAACTAGATGACATTCCCACCAGCAGTGAATAAGAGTTTCTTTCTCTCCACATCCCCACCAACACTGCTTGTTATCATTCCCTGCAGTTTCTTATATGTAAACTAATACCTATATAAGTTTATCAGATTATATCCAATCCCTAAATTCATTTATGATATATTATGATATTAAGATTATCCAAACTCCAAATTTGCATTTCCTATGTAAGCTATATAAATTGACTTAAATGTAAGAATTGTAAATAATTATCAATAAAACTATTTAAAAGTTTTTTTTTTGATTGGATATTTTTGTTTGTTTGTTTTGGGGCATTACACCCAGTGATGCTCAGGGATTACTACCTGCTATGCATTCAGAAATCGCTCATGGCTTAGGAACCAAACGAGACACCAGGGATCAAATTGAGCTTTCTTTTGGGTCAGCTGCTGCGTGCAAGGTAAGCACCCTACCACTGCACTACTGCTCTGGCCTGAGAATATAATATTTTAAGATATTTGGTTTGGTTTGATTTTTGGTTTGAGGTCATAAACTTTTAGAAGTTTATGGTTATGCACAATTTAATTATGCCTAGGGCTTACTCCTGGCTTTGCTAAAGGGTCACTACTGGTGGTGTTTGGGGGATAATTTGCAGTATAAGAAAAGGAACCAGAGTTGGTCACAAATAAGTCAAGTGTTTTAGCCTTATGCTATTTTTCTTGCCCAAGCATAGAAAATTAAAATGATATGGTAATCACAAATTATATTTGAAATTATAGCTATGAAGAATTCTGAGGACATTATCACTATGAATTCAAAACCTATCCTTTTTATAGTTAAAAAATTTCACTCAATATAATTGATAATTTTTCTTAATATAGATGCAATATAATTAGTTTTAAAATATTTTTAAATCAGCCTGTAATATAAGTTTGTCTAGCATATAACTTGACATACCCAAGTATATTATAATTTGATTTAGTATAGTAAAATAATTCATTTTACTTTCCCAAATAAGATTTGACTTAAGAACAAGTTTATCCCTTTTTATTAGCACTTAGAAAAATCACTTAATTAAATAGACCATGTTTTACAACACATAAAAATTTTAATCCCTACTTTGTTTTCTGAAAATATGAGATGAAATACATAAAAAAATTTAATATAATACCAGTTCAATGTAATTGAATAATGTTCCTTGAGTCTCTTGGAAAATGAGAGAAACATTCTAAATATAAGTGAGGGTTGTTTTTATTTATGACAAAAACTGAAAAGCTAAAAATTGTATAGCAGGATGGGTGGTTAAAATGCATTTTAGTCATATATTTAAAAACAATATTATCCAATATATATACTCATTACCTCACAGAATTCTAAGCACCTAAGTATAAAGCTTATTTAATTCTTAACAAAATTTAGGAAATTAGCTTAATATTATTATCATCTAGCTATGTACAAAAGAAGCTGAATCATGAAGACATACAATAATTTTCTCCAAGCACTACTTATGATGACACTTGTTCTTAAAGGCTCAATTTATCTCTCTACAACAGGATATATTTTTTTAATTTTAAGTGAAGATTAAAGGTAAAACTATAGTATATATTATAATTATATAAGATATTTATATATAGTTTGAGAGTATTCACAATACCAGCTATTAAAAGTAATTAGAATCTCTGGCTTTAGCAAAGATTTGTGAAAGAAAACCAGGTCAGTTTCTTAGGACTGCTGCAATAAAATACCAGAAACCAGGTATATTAAAACATCAACATTTATCTACTGATATTTCTAGAGGCTACAAGTTCAACACCAAAATGGACTACATGTGTTGCCATTTTATACATCTGGCATCTGAATGCATGTATTGCCTCACCTACACTCTTGAGATGCTGACTTTTATATTTTAACTGGTCACTGAGTTTCCTACTGTCACAGAACAATGAAGGTTTTGGCTAATCAGATCTTCTAACCTTTCCCCTAAATAGCAAGAAATGCTGTATTGTCTGGCAATTCTAAAATATTAATAAATAGCAAGGAATGTTTAATACTTATTGAGCAGACTAATAACATGCACAAGAAATTGTGATGTAGATGAAATTTAAATAATAATTTTCCCATACATACACACAGACCTAGTTCTTAAAATCATTACACTTCTAAATGATGAACCTAGGCATATTTATGTCAAGGAGAATATGGCATATCTCTATCTTTGAAAATATTGGTGGCATTTGTGTAGTCTTGAGTTCTGTCTGGCAAGGATAATCTCGCCAAATGAATAGTTTTATTTTATGACTTTATGTTTTCATATATTAATTTGTTTGTCAATGTGTTGCTACTAAATGTTTGTTTAAGATCTTTCTTTTGTATGTGCAGTTTGAATTTTCAATGAGGTACCTAGATCAACCAGGTGGTTGTGAAAGTAACTCTGAAGTAAATTTTTATTTTACTTTTTGTGCATTATATATTTGGTCAATAAAGCTATGCCATTATCAAAATATGGGGGCATGAAGCAAAACCAAATTCATTATTTCAGTAGTTTAATTAAAATAATCACTTTATGTTATTCCATGTACTGGTATAGCATATAATTTATATATAACTGCTTTCCTCTCTTCTCCTCCCCTCTACTCTCCTCCCTTTCTCTTCTCTCTTTTCTTCTCTTCTCCTCTCCTGCCTCTTCTCTTCTCTCTTAAAATTTTATAATCACTTTATTTAAATACCATTGTTTACAAGATTTACAAGATTATTCGTGATAATTAATTTTACAGTTACAAAGTTGTTCTTATTGAGTTTCAGTCATACAATGTACAACATCCTTCACCAGTGTATATTTCCTGGCACCAATGTACTCGGTTACCATACCATACTCCCTCTGCTCTCTGCCCTGTCTGCCTCTGTGACAGACATTCTCTCTCTCTCTCTCTCTCTCTCTCTCTCTCTCTCTCTCTCTCTCTCTGTCTGTCTGTCTCTGTCTCTCTCTGTCTCTCACTCTCTCTCCCTGACTTGCTGTATTAATTTCATTGCACAAGTGAAAGGTAAAAATGAAGCATTTGCTTCAACTTTATAAATTAATGTTTTTCCTTCTTCTGCTTCCATCATGAGTTAAAAAAAAGAAAATGTAATGCTACAATTTCATGGCTTGTTGAATATTTAGTCTGTTACACAACAATATATTGGAACATAAGATATCATTTGTATTGTCATCTCTCAAGCTTTAAACATTTTAAAAAAGAATTTGAGCATGTCCTTTGTGAATAATTCATACCTCAGGGGTATATATTCATTGTTTCTCTCTCCCAGACATCAACACACTGACCACATATCTCAGAACTCTTCTACTTCCTGTTGAGTCACAGACCAATGAACAGTGATAGACACCATTAATAATTCTGGCCTCAAGGTATCCATGTCAACTCAGACTTGTCAAAGTTTTCTAATATATGTCCAAGTAAATGACAAGAAGGGATTTTATTTAAAAAAAGAAAATATATAATAAGTCTGCTTCATAACATTTATTTTAAGGAACTAAAACATTATCTATATTGGAGAAAGAAGATAGAAGCTGAGACACTGTTAGGTGAAGATAGAAACTGAGAATCTTATGGTAGACAAGACAGAAGTTCCAGGTTCTCGCCTCTGGCTGTTTTGCTTCTTCACCTCACTGTATTTCTTAAAGAATATAAAACAAAAAGAAAGTAGAGCAAATAAATGTCAATTCCCAAGTTGTTTTGAGTTCCAAAAATCAGTGAAAATTTCTGGTGACTCAGAATGAAGTAAAAAAAATTGAAGGACTAAATCAACATGCAATTGATGGGAAAAGGAGGAGAAAAATACTTTGTTATGTACTGCTCAGTGGTTCTTCTTCATAAATACAACTCAATAATTCTTCTGGAGTTTTGATTCCATCAAAATGGCAAAAGTAAAGATGTCTGTGTATACAAGGAATCACAAAATCACAAAAATCACAAAAATATTAGATATGAGGCTTCACAGACTAGTCAAGGTATAATCAAACATAATCCATACTGAGAACAGTTTTGATAGCATAGTAATAATTTCTTTTGAACAAAATATATCATGAAATATATAATGATGTAACTTCACATCTAGAACCTAGGATTTTTCCCAAAGAAATAAAGTGATAATGTGAAAATTATGTCTATTTTCATGTATATACTGATTTGAAAAATTGTGTTCTTTATGAATATGAATGGATATGCTCAACACTTTGTTATTGTTGCAGGAATATGTTTAAATAGCAGCAGTAATGATGAAGTGAATAGGAAATATGAAAGAATAAAATCCAAAGGGCATCAAAGAGAAGTCACACTTGGAGGAAGGGAAAAATAGGCAAATTTGAGAAAGTACTGTACATAGACTTTTTTTTTATAACAGCATTTTATTTATTTATGGCATAGGTAAGGTAAGCAGTCATTGAATATACAACTGTGAAAATCCACATTTGTCTAAGAATCAACTTATTTTATTTTATTATTATTATTTTGTTTTTGTTTTTGTCTTTCAGGGCCGCACCTGCTTGATGCTCAGGGATTACTCCTGGCTAAGCGCTCAGAAATTACCCCTGGCTTGGGAGAACCATATGGGATGCCGGGGTGATCCAACTGCGTCTTTCTTTGGCTAGTGCTTGCAAGGCAGACACCTTACCTCTAGCACTACCTTGCCGGCTCCGATTTTAATTTGTATTTTACTGTGTCTTTTAATTTTACTTTGTCTTTATTTAAGCCCCATGATTACAAGCATGTTTGTAATACATACCCCTCTTCAACATTCACACCACCGATGTCCCCCATCTCCCAGTCCCCATACTCACACAGGCTTTTCTAATCAGAGGAAACAGAATTCTTAAAGCTTAGACACCAAAAATAGCATGGTATGACTGAGTGACAGAAAATACTCACTCTATCTGGATGATCTCATATCTTAGGATCTAGAAGATAAAAAAGAGAAATTAATAGGGTTCTCCAAAAGAATAAATCCAAGATTTTGTGTGGTACCTTCACAAAAGCTTATCATAGCATTTTTGTTCTCCATTCTGATTTGTTTCGAAAACTAAGAAATTATTTGTAATTATATTTCCAGTGAGAATCTACTATCTCAATTAGGATTAATAACTGGCATTATCTTGGGAGAATATTATTACTGGAAGCTTTCACAGAAAATCCCCAGCAGGAGAGAGTTTTGCAGGTTGTAAAAAACCTGCAGCTTGCCTAAGTGAAAAGGAAGAGTATGGGGAAATTAATTACTGGAGGGTAGGGAATGGCTAGGTTGCCTGAACTATGTTTAGGTTCTTTAGGACAGTGGGAGTCTCTCCTTATTCATGCAATAAATTCCACAACAACTTCCCCATCACAGCATGGTAGTTTAAACATTGAAAACTGGAGAACCAAACAAGCAAACTAGATAAAGATGGCTGTGCTCATTACAATTCAGAACAAGTATAAAGTTATCCCAGAACATTTTTCAATGTGTACCTATTCCATGCACAAGCTTAAACAAATACCTTGCTTAGTTTCAATATCAAACTTATGTTAGAATTCTGACATTGACTTTAGGATATGCATAGAATCAACTGTCTTGTTCTCGAAACTTGCAATATTATCCACCCATGTAGAATGTTAAAATTGTTGTAGTTTTTGCTATTGTTAAGAAATATAAGCTTTTGTTGACTTTTGTATACACAATACTTCTCTTTGTAGTTTATCCAAAACCTAAAAGCTAAATTAAAAATATTATCACATGCTTCATATTTTTAGTTTTTATTTTGATCGTAATGGCTTACATATCTTTCACAGTAGTATTTTAGGTACATATTAACATTGAATCAGGGGAACACCCATCACCAAATTTGTCCTCCCCCCATCCCAGTTCCCTTTCTGCAACCCATACACCCCACCATCACCCCCCAGGCTGCTAGAGTAGGTGGCCCCTCTTTGTCTAGCTTACTATTAGTGATCATCTATCTGTTTGGTCCTGGAACCCTCCCTTGTTTATTTAAGAGGCGGAGCTAGATAAATCGAGTTATGTGGTTTTGTTTGAAGGAAAGAAAAGCAATAGTTTGGGGTACAAAATAAAAATAAATAAATAAATAAAAATAAAAATAAGTCAAATACGCTGAAAATGGGCGGAGTCCTTCAACCTCAGTTTGAAAGAGAATGTAAAAAAGATAATTGAAGTACCACAATACAGAAAGGAATATCAAATTAAATATTCAGTGAGCACTAGAGCAATAAAGACAAGCACCACACAATAGTCTCGGTTCTGAAATCAAATAATGCTGGCGTGCAAAAAGAAAGAGAAAGATAAGATATAATAAAGTAAAATAAAATAATATTGGAGATATCAACTTCAATTTCTACACCAAAATAAAGACGTCAAAAAATCGATCAATCGTTAAATAAATATGTGGAAAAATGATTGTTTTGTGCTTTTTTTTTCCTTTTCTTTTCCCCCCCTGCATAGGCACAGTAACTATTGGGGATATTATAGAGGGAATTCCCTTGGCCTAGGAGACACAGGGTTTCTCTACCCCTAAAATATACTATCATGGGATTAACTATAGACTCCTTGCATGTTCATTTACTCTCCCCTCGGTGCTTTTGTGATGAATGGAAGACTTCTGCTTCGTCTTGGATTGTAAAATCAAACCTCTGTATCCAGAGATCTTTGTGACTGTGCAGCTCAAGGAATGGAGCTTATGGTGAATTCTTTCTTTGTGGTTCTAGCAGTTCTGCTTCTTCAGTGTCGTTTTAATCCATCTTCTGTAGTTGGTGGTCTTGGTCATTATGTTGCTCCTAAGATGGAGCCTGGGATAAAGTCTTCTGTTATGTTTCTGAAAGACCCATTCAGTTGAGGTTGGCTCAGTCAGACCTCTGGAATTGGAGACCTTGTTTGTTGAACAGATCGTAGAGCAAAAGCTAGGCTAGAGTTTTTGTTGCTGCTGCTGCTGCTGCTGCTGTTGTTGTTGTTGTTGTTGGTCCCTGGATGCGTACAGTCCAGTCTTGGTTGTAACATCCAGTCATCAGTATATAGCGATCTTGGCTTTTGCACAGATTAAAGGGTAACATTTTTTCTGATTTTGTCTTATTGCTGGCTGATGAGGAAGGACAGCTTGCTCTTAGATCAAGTTGTTCCCATTTCCTCATTTTCAGTTATCAATTTAGCACTGACACATGTTGGAGTCAGAGCAGCATTATGTATGCCCTGGAGGGGATTTGGCTCCTGGAGCTGTTGTAGAATACTCTGTCGTTTCTATGTCTGGGATCCAGGAGTCGAGGCTGGATGGTCGGTGTCTAGTTCCCTAGAGTCTAAGTTGTTTCCACATGACATACATTCAGGATGGAAGATGTCCCTGTGTTGTAAACAAGTATGAGTTCTTATCCCTAGTAGATAAGAACTTGTTTTTACACATAAAATTTCCCCTTTGTTTAATATGTCTTTGCAGAAAGAAATGGTGCTACATTACATTGCTAGTGGATTTGGGGGTGGAGGGAGAAGAAAACAGACACCCAACAAAAACTAAGATATATATGCATAGGTTTCATTTTTTAATAATCCTTCAAGATGTTTTAAACACATCTGTAAAGGAAATGACAAACTTTCCCCTGGCTTTTTGTAAACTATACAAATAAACACACATTAGAAATTCATATTTTCATACCAAAAATAGTTGCAAGAAGTAAGAATGTACAATTTGTCATTTAATATCACTATATAATGTTCCCATTTTTGGTATGCTCAACTATATTTAACAGATTCTTATTTATAGCTAAAGAGGATGTTTCCAACTTTTTGTCAAATAATACTGTGATCATGATTACTAAGTTTGTTCACATATAATTTTGAATCTCTACCAGCTTATTTCTGGAATATGAAGACTAATTAAGAAGCCTAATTAAATGTGAAAAGATACATAAAATAAAAATTCAGTAAATTTGGGATGACCCTTCTTTTGACTTATGTTTTTGATATTTATAAAGTTCCACTTTAACTAGTAGTGGGAAGAGAAATGGTATTTTTTCCATCTTTTTATTTATCTCCAAATTTAAGAGGTAAAAACACTGAAGCTTTTGTAATTTTTCTCTGTATATTATTCTATGAGAACATAAAAGACAACTCTGCTATGCCCCTACTTAAAATAGAAACAGAGTTATAATAACAAAATAAAATTAAATTCCAATCTCTTTGAAATAAAATAATAATCTAAAATAATGATAGAAATAAAATAAATTCAAAATTTTACTTTCAAGAGATTTTTTCCATAAGAATTCTTCTGATGGGCCATATTAGTGACTAGTGAATGAACATTCCCTGTATTTTATTTTTGGACTCATATTAAATTGATTTTACTGACCTAATTTTAAAAGAATCACAAATTAAAGCAATAGCTGTATGTATCTATATCACATGTGCTTTGCACCTGGCAATGGTAAACCAAATGTTTCTTCCTACTCAGAGAGCCCACTTATTAAGATCCAAGTAACAAGTAGGCAGGAAAAAGTCACTGTGAAACAATTAAGAGCAATTATCACATTATTGAGTTTTGAGAGGCATTTCAGTTTCAGGTAATTGATTTTAAACCAGCTGTGAATCAAATAGATGTACTTGTGACCTGCTGAACGTATCTAGTGCTTCAAACAAAGCTCACTCCAGAAATCCAAAATGTACTTTCAGGAATTTGCAGAAGAAAAAGAAGATAAACCCAGATTCTCTCAGTGTTTAGGGACACAACTGAAAATATTCAAGGCTTTATCCTGGCTCTGGTCTCAAGGATCACTCTTGTTGGGATCAGAGATACTGTTGGGGTACTGGATTTTGAATGCAGGGCAGCTTGTGCAAGAAAAATATTCTACCCACTGTACTGTTTCTCCAACCCAAGGAAGTAAACTTTACAGACTTTGTATTTTATTTGTTTATATTCCTAAATTTGGAAGTCAATGATGTTATCTGTTGTTCTGAATTTTGAATTTTAATGTGTGTGTCTATTACCTGATTTTGCTTAGAATGGAGATTCTGAGTTAATAAAGCTGGGGTGAGAATTGAGACTGTTTTGTACCCACAAAGTAATGCTGATGTCACTGGATAACATTTAAAAATAGCAAGAGTATAAAAAAGAGGATTATGATATAATGCCAAAATATAAATTCCTCTATCAAACACCAATTTTCTGTGGTCCACTATAGCTTCAACATGTGAAACATGCAATTTGCCTTTATTTTTTTTCCTTTGGTTAGTTTTAATTTTGATTTTGTTTTGTTTTGGTTTGGTGTGGTTTTGGTATCATTTCGGCAGAGATATTCAGGAGTTATTGATTCTGCACTCAGGAATTACTCCTGGTGGGCTCAGGGAACTATATTAGATGCCAGGGATTGAACACCTATTGGCCACATACAAGGCAAATGCAATGTTCTACCTCTGTACTATGACTCTGTCCCAGTGTTGGCCTGTTTTAATTTTTTTCTTTTTCTTTTTTTTTCTTTTTGGTTTTTTGTTTTTTTGCTTTTTCGGTTTTTGGTTTCTGGATCACACCTGGCTGTACTCCAGGTTCTGCACTCAGAAATTCCTCCTAGGAGGCTCTGGGGCCACATGGGATACCGGGGATTGAACTCGTGTCCTTCAAAGTCTGCCTCATGCAAAGCAAACACTCTGCGGCTGTGCTAGCGTACCGGCCATGTTTTAAAAAAATTTTTTATAAGAAGATCATTAAATTCAAACAATTGTGCTTTATTACCTCATTTTTAGAGAATATTCAGGAGAAAACGTAACAGCAATTTTCTAGAAAAGAGATCAACAAAAATATCTTGAAATTAGTTCACTTGGGCCATCAAAGTCAAGTGTCATATGCTCTGGGTGAGAGACAATGCTAATTTATCGTCTTAAAGTGCTAAAGACTAGAAATCCAAAATTGATGTGTTGGTAAGTGTGATTAATAGTGAAGGGTCTGAAGGAAGACTTTTCTATTCCTTTCTATCTGAAACTTAGATGGTGGTCTTCCTATGTCTCCACACTTCACTTTTCTCTGTGTTTGTGTGTCCTAAGTTCACCAGACTGTTTAAGGACTTTTTCTTGTTTTATTTTGGGGACACACTTAGGAGTTACTCCTGGCTATGAGCTCAGAAATTGCTCTGACTTGGGCAACCATATGGGATTCCGGGGGATTGAATATCAGTCCGTCCTAGGTCAACCTGGTTCAAGGCAAACACCGTACCACTGCACCTTGCTCCAGCCCCAGTTTAAGGACTTTTTGAGGACAAGAATGATATTGGATCAGTGACCTCAAACAGATGTCATCTTAAATGGCTTTTTTCTGCAAAAATTGTCTTTATTTGTTTTGTTTTTGTTTATTTGGGTGCCATTTCTGGCAATGCTCTGGGTTTATTCATAGCTCAGTGCTCAGTGATCACCCCTGAAAGTGCTATGGATAAAAATTAAGTTGCTACATGGAAGGCAAGTATCTTGTTTCCTGTACTCTCTTTGTGCCCTTCTCTATAAATGTCTTAACTGCAAATAAGGCTATCTTTTGAAACTTGAAGTATAGAATTTCACCATATAAAACTTGAGGTGTATGAATACAGACCTAACAGTAAATATCTCATTTTTTTCAAACTCCTAACCAAGTATTTCAACTTTGAGATGGGATACTTGTATCAATGAAGAAATTAATGAAACATATTTTGTAGACATAGAAAGAAGATATCACACCACCAATTCAAAATTTTAAAATACATGTATATATGTGTTTATCTTAATTACTTTGAGTAAGAGATCTCCTATTTTATTACTGGAAATTTATTGAAATAAATTTATTTGCAAGAAAATATGTCATACTTTACTTCAAAAAATCTATTACTCATTAAATATTTCATTTCATTTTACTAAATGTCTTAAGTCTAAGATATATTTTCTGTAGAGTCTTTTCTCTTGAAGTAGTCGGCCATTTAGCTGTCTTGCATGTTGGGTCAGAGAGATAGTCCAGGAGTTAAGACTATCTTGCATGTGACCAATTCAAGTTCATTTCCTGGACTGCTCCCTAAATTCAACCTCCCAAATAAAAGATCAATTGTCTTCTGAAGCAATTGGGTTATCAACTTCTATCAAATTAATCTCCATCTTTTAAAGATAGAAGAACCAACGTAGCAATATTTTGAATAAAAAAATTCAGTATGTTTTTTGTCAATTTATAAAAGATAATTGACTATGAATATATAGGGAATGACATTTATAAAAAGGGGGGGCACAGATGCACTACAGTTCCTTTAGCCATTCATTTTGTTTTTGGCATCTGGGTTGTTTCCAGATTCTAATTATTGTAAATAGCGCTGCTATAAACTTAGAGGTGCAGAAGGCATTATTGTGTTTTTGTGGTTCTAGGGTATATCTATAGGAGTGGTATTGCTGACTCAAATGAGAGCCCAATGTCCAGGTTGTTTTATTGTGTTTATTTGTTTGGTTTTTCTTTTTCAAATGTTCCTGGCAGGCTCAGGGACTGTAGAGAATGCGGAGAATTGAACTAGAATGTCTGGGGTTGGCCAGGTGCAAGGCAAACGCCCTACCGCTGTGTTACTGCTCCAGCCCAAAGTTCAGTTTTCTAAGGAATATCCATATTATTTTCCCAAAAGGCTGGACTACGTGACATTCCCACATCCACACCAGTAGTGAATGAAAGTTCCCTTCTCAGCACACCCATGCCAGCAGTGGTTGCTCTTTGTGATGTGTGCCAGTCTTTGTCGCATGAGATATGTCATTATTGTTCTGATATGCATCTTTCTGATGCAGCTGTTAAAAAAATGATGTTATAAAATTTGGTTATACATGGATAGATTTGGAGACTATTATTGTTGAGTGAAATAAGTCAGAGGGAGAGAACACAGAGTAGCCTCACTCATATGTGGGATTTAGGAAAATTTTAAAAAAGTATAATAATAACACCCAGCGACAATAAAACATAAGAGCTGGGAGGACAAGCCTATGATAAGAAGCTTATCACAAAGAATGTTGAGAGCAGTTATAGAAACAACTACACTAACAGCTGCCATGCAATGATAGAAAGAGAAATATAGTGCTTGTTTCAAAGACATGCAGAAGATAGAGATAGGAGAAAAATGGGGGGACAATGGTGGTGGGAAAGTTGCACTGATGAAGGGGGTGTGCATTTTATGGCTGAAAACAAATACAAATATGTTTTTAGCCATGATGCTTAAATAAAGAAATTGTTATAAAAATACAGAGGGTTTAAAAAAAAAAACCTATACAAATAAATGGCACAGAAGTAAAAAATGCATAGTGCAGGGACTGTTTCAGTTTGAGATAAAGAAAAACAAACTCCTTAGAAGACCATTTGTATGTCAGGCTGAAATGAAGGGGTTAGTGTGAAAATCCTACCTGGAACAGGTACGAATAAACCTTTCTGAGGGTCTGATTAGAAGTTAGAATGAAGAAAAGGTTGCTATTTATGTACACTGGGACTAACTTGAGGATCTCTGATGTGATTGTGTCTCAGAATCTTATATTCTAACATATATATACACACATATACATACAGGTACACATATGTGTTCTCACACTAACAAGACAGAGCTGACAAAAAGAATTTCAGGGAAACTGGAAATTCAGATAAACAATGAATAATTTGAGTATAAGAACATCACCTATAATATTTATCTATGCTTCTTCCTTCAAAATTGTTCAATTGTTCAATGCCTGTTCTGAAACCAGGCATTCTAAATCTGGTAAAATTAATCAGGAAGAAAAAAAAAAAAAGACAAAATAAAGCCTTTGCCACTGCCATGGTTTTAGAGTGTCGCTCTAGCGCCCTCTATTGACAAGTCTGACACTGATTCCTCCAGTTAAAATTGACTTGTTCTCAGTCAAGTCACCAAATCAAATCACTCAAATCACCAGTATTTACCAGTGATTACTCAGTGATTACCAACATAAAGCAATTCAGTGAAGAGTCTGTAATAGATACACCAAAATTTCCCTTCCCCACCTTTTCTAGTTAAATGAGTTTTAAATCTTGCATATTCCACTTCATAACAGCTTTTGCCTCACTACTGATACTGAGTTCAATCATTCAGAATGTTTCACAGGTGAAGGGGGAGGTGTTCTTTATATCACCGAAACTCAATTACAGTCATGTTTGTAACCATGGTGCCTAAATAAATATAGTATTAAAAGTATTGGTCATGAGAACATCAACATATGTGATGTATACATCATTATAACAAAAGTTTGAAGTTTTTTGAAGAACAAAAATATATATGTGAGGTATGTGAAGCAAGATAATGCACATAACAAAATGAAAACAAATTCATGAGTTTATACAGCAGAGCTAAGGTTAGCAGAGAGAGAGGAATCTAACAATCTCTGGTGGAAGGATATTGATACTTTGGTGGGTGATATGTCTACTTTGAAAATAGATACAAAATAAGTTATTTATTTTTAAAACAAACATATATTTTGAGGAAGCATATGGTCTTGCAAACCATACCTTCAATAAATAAAATATTTAGAACTAACAACAGATTCATACAAAAATAAAACTATTTTGAAAAAATATATAGGCTTTATGAGATTTCACAAGTCATTATTCTATCATGCTGCCAAAATAGTGATGTATTCCAAATAGTAACAGTTCAACTTCAACCTCAAATTAGTTGATTCATGTTAGAGTTTTATAATAACACCCATAACTGCTGAAAACCTGATATAAAATAACTTTTTTCTTATAAGCAACTAACATTTTTATACTTTTCAAGAATTAATCTTCTAATACTACATATGTTTACATGTGTATTTAATGTATATTTATCACTCAATTTATTTGATTATGGATTAGATAATTAACATGAAATATATAAAATTATGAACCTTTTGAAAGAAGAAATATTTGAATTTCAAATAATTATACAACAAGCTAAATGATATTATTATAGCAAGCATCACACAGGGAACAGATAATAACTGAAGAAACTTTGCAAAAACAATGGGACAGTTAGTCTAGACTTTAGATTATACTAAGCAATATTAGCAGCAAATATTTTCTGTGAATAGTCAGAGAGCAAATATTTTAACCTCTACAGAATGTAAGGTCTCTTTTACAATCACTAGTCTCTGTCACAACTGTATGAGCTGAACAGTCATAGATACTACAGAGGTAAAATATATGACTACATTTGATTTTCAAGAGTAGGACATGGGCAGCATTTGACCTAGTAGTCATTCTTTATTTACTACTGTTCTTGTGTTACTATACATTTTTATTCCATGACAAGCAATTCTCAACATGAACACCAGAATAATCCATTTATAATATAAAACAGACCATATTGTTATCCTAAAAAAAAAGGTAAAATATATTCCCAATATTCTTAGGATAAAATCTACCGTTTGCATTAGGATATCTTAGCTCTAAGTTCCTGAAGACTTTATACCATGACCTCTAAAATGCTAGAACTTGTTGGATTTTCCTAGGTCACTGTGAATGCCATCAGTTTTAGTTTTTGTATTTACCCTTTCGTTTTCTTGTCCGTTTGTCTTCTTGTCTTAAACACACATGAAAGCTTTTGGAGGGTCCTCACTAAATTCATAGTGTTGGTACTAATTGATATCAAAACCCTTTGCAACTGAACTTTTTGATTAATGCTAAAGTGAAGAAAAAGACATTTAAGATTTCTTCTTGGTTATTGTGAATAGTTTTTCAATGTACATAGGAATAAAAATATTTTTCTCATTGTGTGTATGGACCCTTTAGTTATAACCCAAGAAGACTGACCTTCCTTATGATCCAAAAGTTATCACTTTGACAACTTCTCTTCTATTTTTCTGCTCTCTTTCTCCCTCTCTTCTTTCTTAGTGCTCCTTGTTCTTTACTTCTGTGCCCTGGTTATTCATTCTCTTATGAATGGAATTAGGAAGCTTTTAGCTTCAGGTCTAATTTTGGGAACAAAAACTAATGGTTTCCTTATTCAGGCATTGCTACCTCAGCTTGAAATGGGGTTCACGTTGGCTTCTTTCCCAGATATTTGCACTTGATTTTCTGTCTTTTGAGATAATTGCATGAATAACATTTTGCATGTCACTCCACAGAACAGCTCAAATATCAACCCCACAGAAAATCTTCCTCTATCTGCTGCTACCTCTAAACCAACACCCTGCTAGTCCATAATATATTTGTCTGGTTTAATAATATTATAAACTTTAAATTCTCTGATAAGATAGTTACTGTATTTTATTTCTTTTTAGTTCTTTTTTTGCCAAGCTTCAAGTCAATATTCAACAAAGTTATGAAGTTCTGTAATTGCTTCCGCTACTGGGCAGCACAAGAGTGGTACAGCAGATATGGTGTATACCTTGCACAAAGGCAACTGGATTTAATACCTGGAATTAAGGGAATATGTATTATCTGAGCACAGACATGAGTGATCCCTGAATAAAGTGCCAATGTCATTCATTGACAAATAAATTATTTTATTTTATTTCATTTTGGTTTGGGCCACTCCGGCAGTGCTCAGGAGTAATACCTGACTGAGCTCAGAAATCACTCCTGGAAGGCTCAAGGGACCATATGAGATGCCTCATATCTAACCTGGGTAGAAGCTAGGTGAGCCACATGCAAGGCAAACGCCCTACCAATGTAGTATTATTCCAGCCCCAATTTTATATTTTAATGAGATAGAATTCCTGTCATTTTTCCATTTTTTTGACTAAAACATAGAATATTCCAAAGGGACAAAAGTGAAACAGATAGAAAATAGAGCTTATTTTTGAAATATTCATTTTCTCAGTTTCATGTTGGTGCAGCTCTTCTTATACTGACACCTCTGAAATTTCCAGAAAATATTTCAATTTCAAAATGGTCGCAAAAAATAACAAGTAAATAAAAGAATGTAAAACAAAAATTCAATTAATTCTAAAGAAATCTGATTATCTGTTGGAATATCTAATTTGTACTCTCCAAATTAGAGATGAATTGGTTCTGTTAACTCTTTTAGGCTAGTGGATATAAATGCAAACAGAAGTTTAAAATATACTGCATTAAACTCGACTCAGCTAAGCATATCCTATTGATACTTGCGGATATTACATACATTTTTGTAAAAAAAATGCTCTAATAGTGGATGACTTTTAAGGAATCATAAGCACATCACATCACAAAGTTCATTATCTGTGTATCTGCTTTAAAGTTTTAGAAGAAAACTGGAATGGCATAAGAAAATTGTACCTAAGCTGAGGATTTGAGGTTCATAGTTTAAGTACAGTATGTAGAATATGTATGTCGTTTTGAAATTGTCTAGATACTTCAAAATCAAAATGTAGCAAATATGAACAACATTAGAGTCTTGTTTTGGATATATTCTAACATTGAAAAACTGACACATGTAGTGTTTCCTGTTTTCAATGAGATTATGCCTTTAGATCCCTTGTTTCTTCATTCCATCCAATAATATTCTTTTATCACTTAGTAGTCTTTAAGACCAGCATTCTGCCTGGCATATAGTCACTAAATAAATATTTCTCTGACCAGAAATTTCATACACTTCCTTGAATTTGATGTATTGCTCCTATCAAGGGACAGTTTAGGAGTTAGTGTGCTAATCTCCTCCCATAATATCATCTTTTTGTACTTGAATGTTATAAGAACTCCATTCCAAAGACACAGAAATGATTCCCTATAGCTAGGAGGAAGCATATGACTATTTATGCACCAGAACATAAGCTCCTTAATTGCAGCTGTTCCTATGAATTTTAAATGCCCCGGGATAGTGAGAAGTCCTCTTTATTGCATATGAGACTCAAGCCCATCTGTTCTCAAAGACAGCAGCAACCTAACCTAAATCAAAATCTAGTCTTCCTGGATAAGCCATAAAACTACATGGGCATGAACTTGTCAGAAAAAACCCTGACCCCCCCCCATTCTCTTTTTATTTTAACACGCATAGAAAGAAAAAAAAAAAGAAAGAAAGTGGAAAGAAATAAAGGTCCTTTGACATATGCCAATATTGTAGTTGATAATGAAAAGATTGTTTAAATACAGGAGAGGAGGAAAGTTATATTTCTTAGCTATTTTTCAGTTCAGGTAACACTGAAGACTGAGAGGAAAAGAGAAGAACTGATGTAAGGGCCATACTCTACTGAGATTTAGCAAAAATTTGAGTGTAAAGATTTGAAACAGAAGCTAGAAAGGAAAATGAATCATCTATAAATTCTTTCCAATCCTCAACCAACTCTACATGAAATAAATGAAAGTCATTTTAATATAGAACACTAGCATGAAACTTGGTAGAAACCTCATCTACCATGTGTTAAATGCAGGAATCTAAGTAGTTCTAGAACATATGTGAGTCATTTACAAGAGTTACATCTTTACTCTTAAATACATATAATCCTTAAGTTAGAGCATTTACTTTAGTCAGTGTTATGTACCTTGCCTCTAGCTAACTACTTGTTAAAACTAGCTCCCAGCTAGTGAAATAACTTTATTTTAAAAATGAAATCTGGGGCCAAAGTGATAGCACAGTGGGTAGGTCATTTACCTTGCACCTGACCAACCAGGATTTGATCCCCAGCATCCCATATGGTCCCCAGAGCCTGCCTGAAGTGATTCCTGAGAACAGAGAGAGGAAGTAACTCCCAAGCACTGCTGATTGTGGCCCACTAACACAAATAAAATAAAATAGAAAATTTTCAGTGTCACTGTGGAAATCAGTTGGGTTATCCTAGTCATTGAGATCAGTAGAGAAGTTAAATCAATCCCTAAATAGTAAATCCACAGTTTGTGCCCTTTGTAGTTTTAATGCAACACATTGCAATTCATGACCATTACACTACATTTATCTTTAATGAATAATAAATGGTACATTGGTATTGACTGAACAAGTGATTAAATATTCCATCAGAAGCAGAACACAGAAATATTCTTAATTATTAATAAGCCACAAGCTTTACTTGTCAGATACAATCATTTTATGGTAAGAACAACTTATTTTCTTTTTATAATCATAGACAAGTGGAATCAAATGTCATTTCAAACTACTCTTGATCATACAGCAGAAGACTGACAACTTCCAGTCTTGCTTTTAACCAACTTCAAAGGACGAGAAATTTTAAAAATGAACCAAAAATAAACCCCATAAGAGTGGTTTGGGGCGTATTTTAAAACTCTAGAAAGTTTGGAGGAAGAATGATGCCATCAAATTTGCCTATACTCATTTAAAAAATGATATTAAAATGTTGAGATAAACACAAATAATGACTAAAACTTATAGAATTATACAGGAAGTATGTATCAATGAGAGATAAATAAAGAGAGAAATAGAAATGAAAGATTTATTTATTTATTTTTACTTTATTTTTAAATTTTTATTGTGACCAAAGTGCATTACAAATCTTTCACTGCATCTTTAAGGTACATAGTGACAATGAATGAGGGGCATTTCCACCACCAGTGCTGTACTTCCTCCGCCCCTGATCCCAGTATACATCCAATATCTCCCTCCTTTATGCCCCAGAATGCTAGTGCAACTGGTCTTTACAGCTTGTTGTAGATTGAGCATCTATTCCACCGTCATTGGAAATACAAATGTTCCAGGGTCAATGTGAAGTTCTTGTCAAATCCTTGAAAGAAGGAAATGCAAAAATGAACAGGTAAAGCACTAATTTCATTAATACACTTCAATAGCCCATATTTATTCAACATCTTTTAGCTGTAAATATTTTTGCTAGTGGGGACTATTCAAACTTTTGTCTTTCTCTAGTCTAGAATTTGGGTGCTTGTATTGCTCTTAATTTTCTGAAAGTCAATCATTATATTTAAGAAGATAATTGAATTTTGAAATTTACCATGCATTAAATGTGACTAGACAAAAGTCATTGATTCAAAAAAAAATAAGTTGAGTAAGTAAATGTCTCAATTATCCACAACATGAACAAATATTTCTGACTAGCTGTTCATAACACTGTTGCTGTGGGTTTATTATTTCTTGCCTTATCTCCTGGGGCATTGAAGGGACTCTTACTGCCAACAAAATCATCAACTTACTCTGCTGGTATTTGTGCATCTTTTTCTATATGCTCTCTGCTGGGGAAAAGTATCTGCTTTACTTGCCATAAACACTATATTGGTCTCGGAAAACTTCTGAAAGCATTACTAAAGCTATAGTTTGCATGCAGCTAAAAAATATAAGAATGGCCATTTAAAAAGTTAAGTTGCATTCACTAGAATGAGAAC
>PVKC010001531.1:0-50034 GCA_004027635.1 Crocidura indochinensis
ATGCATACAAATTTTTTTTCAGTGTACATATATTAAAGAATAGATCAGGTACCAAACCTGTTTTTCTCAATAGAAAATGATGGAGGAATAATCTCCATTTGCCACATGATACTGGTGTGAAACCCTGCTCCAGGGTATTAACCTCTTAGATGGCGTTGGCTGGCCTTTGTCACCCCTAAATTCTACAGAAGATCAGAGATCTGAGCAGAGAATTTGAGTTATTTATTCTCTGACTCCTTTCCTGAGGGAACCTGGATGATCTCCATGTGGATTGAGGCTTTATTTATTTCAGGCCTTTTCTCACATTGATGCACTTTAGTTCTGAGGACTTTCAGCATCTGTTATTGGTTTACCATAATTCCAACCCCTTGTGTTAAATAGTCTATAGGTGAATAATCACTTTGTTACCTCGGAGACTTAACCATCCTTCCATTTTCTCCCAGTGAATAGCTATTTACTGCTTAACACTTTAGTTTAAGTGTGGTTCATTTTGCTTTACATGTACACTACAATGGTATATTTGCATCGCTTTTTTTTAATCGATAAATTTAAGGCCTAAGTCTCATAAATGTCTCTAGGAAGGAAGAAAAATTAATACATCCATAAATGGTATTTATTTAGACTTTTAATCTTAAACCAAATATTAATTAAAGCTCTATATTTTATTAGATATTTTCAAAGGAAAAAATGTTGCTCAACTTAGTTTTGTAACATAAAACGTAATTTTCATATATTTGTGAAATATAATTACACATTCATTATTATCTTTCTATTAATTATTAGCCTTGGGGAAAAACATTAAATCAAATGCATATAAATTTGACAGCTAATTTTTGTTATTACAAGGTTTTTTTAGTGCATAGTATTTTTATGCATGAAATTATGTCACAGGAAAAGAAAAAATGATAAAATAAAATATCTCAATACATGGAATATTATTTTATTTTCAAATTGAACATTAGCTTAATCCTCTAGCCCCTCCAAATTGCTAGAACATTTATTAAGTCCTTAATATGGATCATAAATGTGTGTGTTGGCTATACTTGACAGTGCTCAGGAATTACTCTTGGTTTTGGAATTGTGGGGAGTATATGTAGCACCAGGGATCAAATTGAAGTTAGTTTCATGAAAGGAAAACACCTTAACCCCTGCACTATCTCTCTAGCCCAAATAGATCAGTAAGTATTTAATAATGTGGAATGGTGAGAAAATTTGTGAGAAATTTCCGGTTTCTAAAAGTCTCTTTACAATGCCTCTTGCTTACTAAGCAAGAGTTTGTAAATAGAATCAAAAGGAAAATCTAAATCTGAGTTCTAGCTCTAGTTTAACCTGTACAGAAAATTTGCTTTATGTAAAGCTACACCAGAGTAAGCAGACACTCAGAATCTGACCAATTAGGTATTAGAAGACATAAGAAAAATAGTCTTTGTGTATCTCTAACAAATTGTCTAATTTTACTCTAGGTAAGGTCTTGGGAAAGAAGCTTCAGAGCTTTTTAAAAATAAGTTGAAGGCAGCAAGTAATTAAAAAAAATATATATATGCAGTTCATTTAGTCATCATAGGTGGCATAGCAGAAGCGAAGTTAGTTTCCATGTTTATTATTTTGAAACATGTTATTAGTGGTATTGAATTTCAAATTTAATGGAAATTAGTTTGATTTTATTGTAATTGATGTCTAAGCTTTTTCTGTCTTGGAAGTTACAAGAAAATGGGAAGGGAATGCTCAAAAAAAAGTAGATTTAAACAAATGACTGTGAGAGTTCTTCGTTATATGTTAATTTCAAGATGTGGAAGTGATTGTTGACAAAGCTTTCATTCTGTTAATTAAGAACCTAGTTTTGGCTGGAGTAAAAGTATAGTGGTAGGGTGCTTGCCTTGTACACAGCCAACCTGGGACAGACCCGGGTTCGATCCCAGGCAACCCATATGGTCCCCCTAGCCTGCAAGTAGTGATTTCTGATGCAGAACCAGTAAGTAATCTCTGACAGCTGCTGGGTGTGGCCCAAAAACAAACAAACAAAAGAGAACCTAGTGTACTTGAAATTTCCACCATATTATGAGATCAAAAGGTGCAACTTTTTAAGGTATCCATAAAATTTATTTTAAATCTGGGGGTAGAATCATGAGACATGGAAATAAAATAAAGTAATAAAATGTCAAGTATGTAAATACATTTTATGTGCATCTTTTTTATCTTTATCTACATATATATGTGTATACATAAGTACCTATTCATAATGAGAGAGTTGACCTAGATCACAAAAAAGGCTCAATTTTTTCTTAACATTCAATTCCATTGTTTAACCACAATTTTGTAGACTGATGTGGAAAACTAATAATCTTGGCATTTTATCAACTACATTGTATAGATTATGTCATTTCAACTAAACCAGAGAAAGATGATATTGACTGACTTTTTTTTTGACATATTTGCTGCCCGATTCTTCAAAACCATTGAACTAATACTAGGAAAATAAGGTCTTCTTGGACTTCTAATCAAGGCATTGTGCAGTAAAGGTAAAAGGGAAATCATGCAAATTACACTTTTTTCATCTGATACAAAAGGAAACAAACATAACAGCTCTTCTGGAAAGACATAATATTTCCTAGCAATAAATTCTTAAAAAAAATGAGTCTGTTAAAAAAGACCATATTTTCTTACTGAGAATTTAAAAGGATTATATAAACACACCAACTCTTTCTAAATTTTGGTTTTGAAGAAAAGAAATTACCCTAATGACTCTTCATTTGTCACTTTCAGAAATAAGCAACTTGAATATTTTTTTATTATGATGTATTAGAGCTTCATTAATAGGAAAACCTTACAAATAGGCTATCATTTTTTGAGAAAGATCACACTGTGCTAAATAATGAGATGTGGGAATACGTTAAACAGCTTGACTTCTGCTGACTTTTACTTAAGAGTGTGAAGTGTTTGAAATTAGACTATGTTAGTATTGATGAAATGTGCACAGGGTGGGGGAAAATAATTTAAAGACTTTGTTTCATTCTAAGAGCTAGATAAATTGTATAATTTAAAAATAAAGCACTGTGACCCAGCAACAAGGATACAACTTTCAGATACTGTTGCAGAATGGAAATTGGGGCAATTTTTAGGAAAGCAATTTAGTAATGTCTATCAAATTTGCAATGCATTTATCCAGTGGCCTGGCAATTATACAAACTGCTTAGAATTTGTCTCGAAGAAAACTTGTCCAAGAACACTAAGACAGATGTATAAGAGTCTTCATTGCCGTATATTTAACTTACTTATTTTCTTTTTCTTTCTTTCTCCTTTTTTTCTGTTGGTCATTCTAGAGATTGCAAAACATGTACTTTTTGACTGAGCTACATTCTAGACTCAAATTTCATAAGTTTGAAATAGAAAAAAAAATACCACTCCCCCAAATCTAAATTATACAACACTAGGGATAGTTTTTAATTAGATGTTTATATAATAGAACACCCTAAGCAATTAATTAGTATCTAATAGTTAAGATCTAATAGTTATGTGAATGTTTATGTGTGGACTCAGTTTAGTCAGACGTCAGACATAGAAAATTATGATTTAATTTTATGCAGTTAAAATAGAAGACATTTCATACCCATATATTTTACATCCATGTAAATTCTTTATCTATATAAACTAATATTGATTATGCTTATATTTCAATTTATATATTGAATCATATGCATCTTATACTCGATGCTTATCTAGACTTCAAATGATAACATGATGTAGCTATTGATTTTGGTAGGAAGATCTTGTGGTAGAGAACACAATACTTTTTTCTTTTCCTTAATAATTTTCTTTAGATTGAGTTTTCTAGCCTGTAGATAAAACACATTCTTTTTTTGTTTTTTTTTTTTTTTTTGGTTTTTGAGCCACACCCGGTGACACTCAGGGGGTTACTCCGGGCTATGTGCCAGAAGTCGCTCCTGACTTGGGGAACCATATGGGATGCCCGGGGATTGAACAGCGGTACTTCTTAGGTTAGCGCTGGCAAGGCAGATACCTTACCTCTAGCGCCACCGTGCTGGCCCCAAAACACATCTATTTTTAAAAGATAACTATTCACAAGAGTATTCTAAATTATTGTTGAACTATATTCCTTATTGTTGATCTTGACTTTTATATGCATGAACAATTTAAAAAAGAATTAAGCACTATTGTTGTGGTTACCAGTGCCACTAAACCTATCTCTAGCATGTGAATGACTCTGTTGTCAGGAATTCAACTCAAATTGCCTACGTAATGTCTCATGGCAAACAGTAGTTAGTTTCTGAACCCATAGTTCCTGTGTTGAGGTTTATATCTTAGCCGTATGGAAGATGAAGCCATTGAATATTAGATTGTTGCAGACATCTTATTTACCTCCCATTCTAAGTCAGATAACTTAAAATCTGACAATAATTTCTTGTCTGTGAAAGAGAAGATACTGCAATACAAAACATGGATCTCTAAACATGCATTTCTCTAAATATGCATCCATACCCAATTAATAAAGTTAATCTTGATTTGGAATGGGGAGGATGTATGTA
This sequence comes from Crocidura indochinensis, assembly GCA_004027635.1. Classification (NCBI taxonomy): domain Eukaryota; kingdom Metazoa; phylum Chordata; class Mammalia; order Eulipotyphla; family Soricidae; genus Crocidura; species Crocidura indochinensis. The sequence continues at coordinate 4,545 of PVKC010001531.1, forward strand.
CTTATGACTGACACGGTGTAGGCTATTTTTAGAGGAAACTGCAAAAGGTAACAGTAGAATGATGTTTTCTTGCTCTTTATAATCTTTCAGAGTTACAACTTTCGGTGAATCTCTCTATGTGTCTAGACCAGCGCTCACAAATCAAACAGAGTACTCCACCTCACCTTTTAAAAGCGGGGAAGCCTCTTATATGGAAACTGTTGGACTGGAGACATGAACAGCTGTAAGATAATCATTTTGAATTGTTATATCCAGCATGTTCAGACCAAGGGTGCTTTCCATGTTTGAGTTATTAGGTTCTGTTACATAAGCTGTCACATATCTCTTCTTAATAAAGAATGCCATCATTGAATTTTTTTCTAGACTAATTCAGGTCTCCCCTGCCATAGAATAAACATTCTGGCAAATAGGACTCTTATCTAGCAAGTTACATTACAGGAAATTGAATGTAAAGCCTTAACAATATGAAACTATAAAATTTTAACTTCCATTTTATACTCAAATGACATTGCCTTATTATTTGACTAAGGCTGAATGCATTTTTGCCCCTAGTTATTATTTTTATGGCTTCCAGGATCTAAGAAAGCAACTGCAGATATAAAAATCTCTAAGAAACTTTCAAGGGGAGAAATTTAAAATGCTGCAAATTACAGTGAAAATGAGGATATTTTAGTTTTCTTATCCAAGATACAAATCATTTTACCTTACTTAGCTATATGATAATAAGTCATATTTCCATCTGAATAGCATTTGTCAAAGAATTACAGGAATCTGATATTTTTAGTCTTCAATAGTTAAAATAAATATTTTCATTTTTAGAATTTAGATATTCAAAGTATTAAAATAAGGTTAAGAATGAGAACTAGGGGTTGGAGCGGTGGAGCAAGTCACAGGGTGTCTGTTTTGCACACGCTAACCTAGGACTAACCGTGGTTCCATCCCCATGCATCCCACTTGGCCCCAAACCAGGAGCGATTTCTGAGCACATAGCCAGGAGTAACCCCTGAGCATCACTGGGTGTGGCCAAAAACCATTAAAAAAAAGAAAGAAAAGAAAGAAAGGGAACTAATTATGCATTTAATATCATTTATAAGGAAAGTATATTTGTTTTATCATAAAACATTCAGCTCGTATTACTTCCCTTTTTAGACTAAAGGAAAATACACTATTTCAATAGACTTTCAGGTGCAGATAAGTAGACAGAATCAACCGTTTAAGTGGTGGAACTTTTTTTGATGACCAGTGTAATGTATCTGTGCTGTTAAATCCTTTGTTGGGTATTTGTGAATCCATGAACAGTCCCCAGAATGAGAAATTACTCCCCATCCTCTTATCCCCTTTCGGGGGGAGACCTTGGTGATATTTATCCGCAGCAAATAATAATCCACACAGACAAGAAGGTTAGGGTGTAAAAGATTGGGCAAAGAGAGAGAGTGAGAGAATCCTCTTGCAGCCTGCAAGCATTTTTTCGCAAAAGGCCCTTCTCACTTGTCCATAATGCTATTTATTGCTCACTCCACAGTGCCCCCGCCTGAAAGGTCTAGGTAGGGCAATAGTCACAGAACACACAATCCTAAGGAAATATTTTTATATACAACAAATCCAAGAATAATCTTATGGAAAGTTTTTCGTATACTACAGACCAATACAACATTTAAAAAATTATCCCTTAAAATTAATTTCCCTTTCCTTCTTTATTTTTGTTGCTATGATGTCTAGGGATTACACACTTGGTTGTGGTGCTTGCTAGCAATCACAAAGTCTGTACTTTCAGGGTTTGCATTTAGCAATGTGGAGCTGTTCTGGGAATTGAACTCTCAGCTCATGCCTGCAAGGCAAGTGTTATGCCACTGAACATATATCTGAATCTTTTAACATCTTTCCTTGTCCAGGTAAAGATGAAACATAGGTTCAGTTATAGGCACAGTTAGGGAGTTTCTGATATTTCTTTGCTTTTTACACTCTAATTTGTATCACCTTTATTGCAGCAGTAACATATGGAAGAATTTTCATCATTTAATTTTTTTCATTTTTTTTCTTTTTCTTTTTTTTTGCCAGAATTTTTTTTATTTTAATAAGGAAGTATTACCCTTCTAAACTCAAACACATTCAATGCTTAGTATAGTACATCAAAGGTATATCTTGTTCTTTACAGTAAGTTCTCTGAAAACATTATAACATAATTACAGGATACACACAAAATTAAATATATCAGCATGATGCAACTATTCAATACTGCATACAGCACATTATTTATAAGACACCACAAGGACACAAATCTTATAAATTAACATGGGTTGTTGTTCTCAAGTTTGTGCTATTTAGACCTGTTAGTAATAGTGATCATGAACTTTTTTTTAAGGTTTAGAGTCAAAGGAGCACTATAAAAACAATGTTAGTGTGGCAATTATCATTTGCATGGGCCCACTAAAGTATGGGGGTCATGGAAAGGAAAAACTATGGCCTAAGTACAAGGAGACCCTACCTCTGAAGTTTCCTAACAGAAGACCATTTCTAGGCTCCAGGCCAACCAGTTTGTCCAATCCCGGTCATTGTCTGCAGTGCCCATACAGTTATAGCTTTCACAGTCTCTGTTGTTGATCTCACACCTCTGCATTAAAGGTCCTGGAATCTGTACATCCCACATTGAAGTCGGGATGGTGCTGAGTGGCATCTAAATTCATCTCACAATTAACGGGCAATGCAGAAAGCCCTGTCCAGTACACAAGTCATTGTTGTTGTTGTTGTTGTTTAAATCTTCTCAGTGTTAAGGGAAGAGTCTTTTGAGTAAATCAATGTCAGAGTAGCAGTAGGGTCTTCCCCAGTAGAGGATTGCTTCCAGGTGATGTCATAAACAATGTTGAATATTTCATAGATTCCTTCCCTGGTTCAGGGGTAACTGGAAAATGCCCAAACCTCTGAGAGTGTGCCAGGTCATCATGTCAATGTGCCCATGCAAACAAGGAATAATGCCACCTGGTGTTCTCAGTGTATAAGGGGGTCGCAAGAACAAGTCCAACAATCCCTATGACCTGGTTCAAACATAAGCATTAAACTGAGGGACTCTTTCACCAAACTTTCTTACTGAACAGTTCCCAGCAAGATTGGTGCCTATGGGGATGCTAGAACAAGTCCAATAATCTAATTGATTTGGTTCTTATATATACATTAAATGGATGGACACTTCTACAAACTTCCTTATTTAACAATGAGCCAGGTCTTTATAACACTGTTCAGGGTGTAAGGTCCTACTGCATTAAACATTTGTGTGTTCCCATCTCTATATGATAAGAACGTGTTTGAATGTAATTTCCCCTTTTAATATGCCTATGCAAAGGAAGAACAGTATCACGTGGCAAAATTGGTGCCTATGGGGATATTTGAACAAGGCCAACAATCGAATTGCCTTGGTTTTTATATAAACGTTTAACGGAAGGACACCTACAAACTTCATTATTCAACAAATAACAAAGGAGTAAAAAGTGGGGAAAATAAACAATCTAATGTAAGACAGTGGACTCAATAGTCACCGTATGTGGGAACTAATCAGAAACCTAGTATGGTTGCAATTACGCAGTGAAGAAAGAAAGAGGCCAGGAAGCTGCTAAGAGTGAACAAGTAGAAAAGAGTACTGGCCTCTTCCCAGCCTGAGAGTCCATCCTCTCATTTTTATTTTGAATATATATGGTACCCCCACGCAAAGTGGTCTCCTCCCAGACTGAGAGTCCATCCTCCCATTTTTATTTTGAATATATATGGTACCCCCACGCAAAGTGGTCTCCTCCCAGACTGAGAGTCCATCCTCCCATTTTTATTTTGAATATATATGGTACCCCCACGCAAAGTGGTCTCCTCCCAGACTGAGGGTCCATCCTCCCATTTTTATTTTGAATATATATGGTACCGCCCCTGCACGGTTTTTTAAAATGGAGACCATTGAGAAAAATAATACCAGTGAATGTCGAGACATACACCAGTGCTGCATCGGCCCGCCCTCTATCCCATGTGTCCCCCCCTTAGTATAGGGAGCAAAGGTGGAAAGACTGAGGACCACCATAGAGTCCACCTGAACCAGCAACCAGGGAAGACCTGGAATAAAGGGGAGATAGGGGAAGGGCTGGAGGCCTGCCAAGCCTCCCAGCATTCCCCATTCATCATTTAATTTTAATAGTTTTTTTTCCTTTTTTTCTTATTTAAAAAAAATTTTCCCGAGGGGGGGGGGAGAAAAAAGAATTTTCCCATGTTTGGGAAATAGCACAGCAGTTAGCATGCATTAACCTGGGTTCAATCCTGACACCACTTGGTGCCTGGAACTAGGTTTGGCCCTAGACTTTCTGATCACCATTTGGGTGGGCTACACAGCAATGCTGCATCTTCTACCCTTGCTTGAAGGGCTCTGTTGACCAAGTCACCAGGTATAGCCTGCAGGCATCATGAACACTATTTGAGAGTTTCCCTCCAAAGTTTTTCCTGGACCCTGTCAGAGTGAATGAAATCGTATTCATTTGATCCTTTCTCTCTGTGCACCTCTATCCCTGATAGTGTTTATAATAAATAGTGAAATTCTTTAAGGAAACCCGTGTTGGGTATAAGAGAATTGGTTGTCTGTATGAATCACATATTAACCACTATTGTGGAGCATTAACTGTGCAATTTCATTTTTTTTTTTAGAAATCAAACAACAGTCCTTTCTCCAAAGGAAGTGATCTTTGGAGCTGAAGACCTAACTGCAATTCTTAAAGCATATGTATTGGTGACATCCTTAACTCCTTTGCGTGCATTTATTCATTCAACTGGCACAGTTTGGAATCCACCAAAGAAAAAACGCTTCAATGTTAAGGTAAAATTCCCATACAAAATGTTAGTTCACACAAAATTTATTTCAGATAATTAAAGTGAGTTGGTGTGTCTATATGATTATCAAGTCCTCTTGAGCCAAGATCTCAGCATTTTCTTCTGAAGTAGAAATGTTCCTATGATACATTCAGATTCACAAAATGAATTAGTAGAATTTAATTCATCAGGAATCACAAATATTACATCTTTGTTTCCTCTGTTCAGCATTTTAGACCAATTATTTCATCCGTTAGAAAGCCAATTGATTAATTTTCTTGGCTTTACACTTATTTAAAAAAGATAAAATCAGGGGGCCGGAGTGGTAGTGCTAGATGTAAGGTGCCTGCCTTGCCTGCGCTAGCCTAGGATGGACCATGGTTCAATCCCCCAGAGTCCTATATGGTCCCCCAAGCCAGGCACAATTTCTGAGTTCATAGCCAGGAGTAATCCCAAAGCGTCACCAAGTGTGGCCCAAAACCCCAAAAAATAAAATCAATGTAAAAATGAAAATGTAAATTTGCCTTTCTGATTCTTAGTAAATATACCTTTTTCTTAATAATCCTAAATATGAAATATTCGGAATTAAAGAGAATACTCTCAAGATTACCACATGTCAAATGCTTTGACATAAAGGATGAGAAGGAAATTCCAGGGAAGAATTTAGTAATCCCAAAAATTTAATGACAAAACTAACTCAGATTTACACATTTTCAGGTTGAAAATTAAATTTAGTGACCACTCTAAATTTTAGAGTTTATGATTTGACAGAAATAATTACTTAGAGTAGGACTTCTTGAAGTCTTTTCATTTGTGATTCGTTTTCACTCAAGACGTTTTTATGTGACCACATATATTTAAAAATGTATGAAAATGAAGCATGTATTAATAATAAAATTATACATTAATTTTATAACAATTTTTGTGATTTCATATTCCATTACATGGCCTCATATGAGAGAAACTAACAGTTAAAAAGCTAGAATTTAAGAGTACTGGTAAGAGAAAATGACAACTAATAGAAGAAATACATATGAAGTTTTAGATTAAAAGTTCAACTGTGCAACATTATGTCTACAGTTAATGATATTAGTTCCTAATGAAGATCTTAAGTGATCTTGTCACTTTCCATAAAAATGTTTCCTCTTACAATGTAAATAAAAAGATATAATATTGGAACCAGAGAGATAAAATGGAGGTAGGGCGCTTGTCTTGCATGCAGAGGGACAGTGGTTCAAAACCCGGCATCCCCTATGGTCCCCTAAGCCTGCCAGGAGCCATTTCTGAGCATAGAGCCAGGAGTAACCTCTGAGCGCTGCCTGGTATGATCCAAAAACCAAAAAAAATTCAATTTAATTTTTAAAAAGTGACTGAAGTTAGATTTTTAGGTGCAATTTATTTTGTACAGCAACTGCACATTAAAATCTAGAAAAATCAAATGATCATACAGATATTAAAGTACATAGGCCTTGTATATTTCCTGGCATTGTAGGCCCGAAGTGGTACCAAGTCCTCAAGTTGAACTGTTGACTGAAAATTATGCAGAGACCCCTTTCAAATTAAATTTTGTATAATTTTCTAATCTTAACAAATGATTAATTTAAATATCATAATTTTGTCTAATAAATGAATTATTGACATTTCATTAATGAATAGTCTTTTTTATTAATATCTTTATTTAAACACTTTGATTACAAATATGATTGCAGTTGGGTTTCAGTCATGCAAAGAGCACCCCCTTTCATCAGTGCAACATTCCCACCACCAATGTCCCAAATCTCCCTCCTCCCCACCCCACCCCCATTTGTACTCTAGACAGGCTTTTCACTTCTCTTATTCATTCACATTTTTATGAGTGTTCTCAATGTAGTTATTTCTCCAACTGCACTCACCACTCTTTGTCGTGAGCTGGACTTTCCAGCCCTCCTCTCTTTGTCTCTGAGGATTATTGAAAAAATGTCTTTTATTTTTTCTTAAAACTATTCTGTGTCTATCTCTCTTCCTCTGTCTTATTTCACTCAGCATATAGATTCCATGTACATCCATATATAAAAAAATTTCATGACTCAATCCCTCCTGAAGACTGCATAATATTTCATTGTGTATATGTGCCACAGTTTCTTTAGCAATTCATTTGTTAAAGGGTATCTTGGCTGTTTCCAGAGTCTGGCTATTATAAATAGTGCTGCAATGAATATAGGTGTGAGGAAGGGATTTTTGTATTGTATTTTTGTGTTCCCTAGGAGTGGTATAGCTGGATCGTATGGGAGCCCAATGTCCAGGTTTTGGAGGAATCTCCATATCGCTTTCCATAACAGTTGAACTAGCCCAGTAGTAATCCTCGCTAGCACTGCTTGTTCTCATTCTTTGTGATGTGTATCAATCTTTGTGGCGTGAGATGGTACCTCATGTTTGTTTTGACTTGCATCTCCCTGATGATTAGTGATGTGAAGCATTTTTTTCATGTGCCTTTTGGTCATTAGTATTTCTTCTTTATCAAAGTGTCTGTTCATTTCTTCTTCCCATTTTTGATGGGGTTATATGTTTTTTTCTTGTAAAGTTCTGTCAGTGCCTAGTATATTTTGGATATTAGCCCCTTTCTGATGGGTATTGGGTAAATAGTTTCTCCCACTCAGTGGGTGGTTCTTGTATCCTGGGCTTTGTTTCCTTCGAGGTGCAGAATCTTCTCAGCTTTATATATTCCCATTTGTTTATCTCTGCTTCCACTCGTTTAGAGAGTGCAGTTTCCTCCTTGAAGATGCCTTTAGTCTCAGTGTCATGGAGTGTTTTACTTACATGTTGTTCTATATACCTTATGGTATCAGGTATGATATCAAGGTCTTTAATCCATTTGGATTTTACCTTCATACATGATGTTAGCTGTGGGGTGGGGTGTCTAAATTTGCTTTTATGCAACTGGCTAACCAGTTGTGTCAACACCACTTGTTGAAGAGGCTTTCCCGGCTCCATTTAGAATTTCTTGCTCTTTTATAAAAAATTAGGTGATTGTATGTCTGGGTAACATCTGAGTACTCAAGCCTATTCCGCTGATTTGAGGGTTTTTCTTTATTCCAATACCATGATGTTTTGATGAATAAAGTCTTAAGGATGCTCTTTTCCTAAGGACAATTGTGTCACTATATCAGTATATGTGATGTTAGTTCATCTTTAAAAAGTAAAATTTCATGTGAATGGTCTTTCATATTCTCTTTTTAAAAAAATTTTTGGGGGTTGCATAAAGCAGTGTTCAGGAACTTGGAGCTGAAGGGTCATTCTCAGTGGTACTCTGAGTACATTGGGTATGGAGATGGATATTAAGAAACCTGGGCCTCTTACATATAAAACATATGCTCTAACCCTTTGAGCTACTCATAATGTTGGAATAGTCAGTTTTCACTCTATTCAAAGTAATTCTTCTTTGCTTGTGCTTGTTACCCATGGATTTAACCCATGGATTAAATGTTCCAGATAGGTCCCTTACCTGTTCTCCACCCAACAGAGTGGTCTTTCTCTTCAAAATAAAGACCTCACACCTCAGGGAGAAGCTGCTTTTAGTTTCAGTATTCACACCTAATCTATTTGCCTGCTCGTATCTTTTGCTAGTGAGCAGAAAGCTTGTGATAGAAGCTTCCTGAATCTGTTTTATTCTCTTCAACCTGTTTGGACTGTTTCCTGTGTCAGTGTTTGCTTCTAGACCTGTGCTCCCCATTTCTTCTGGATTGGGACATCAGTCTTATACTTCACCTGGCACCCAGTCAAGGTCTTTGTCTACAACTAGTTAGATGTTATCTGGGGTGATTTTATAGTTACTTAAGTGAATAATTCCACCTTGGATAAAGATGCTAGTTCCTATTTGGTTCAAATTTATGACAATGGCTTGGATTAGGTCATGAGACCCTAGTCTTTTTTTCCTGTGTATTGCTGCTTTCTTTATTCCGATAATCAATATAAAATATACCAATGTATATTTAGATATTGGTTATTCTGGTATTGATCCTAATTGGCATTATAATTTATTTGTACCATGCAATCGTACACAGGCCAAGCTTCTAAAAATGCCTACAACTTTAGAAAACAAAAGCATTTTCCCAGTAGTGACATGTGCTCTATCAAATAACCCTGAGGGCAGTAACTTGACACTCTCCAATGGTGCTAGGCCATATGAATCATCAGCTGCTGAAATTAATAAACCAGATGAAAAAAATCTTGAGAATGCGCCATCAACAGCCCACTTGAACATGGACACTGAAAGTGGGTTTGTAAATTACTCCCCAGTCCTCTCTGCCACAGCTTCTCAGAGAGTGAAGGAAGAGTGAAGATCCAGAACAGGCTCGCTCCCATCAGAGAAACAACCAGACTACAACTTATGTGTGTTTGTACAGAAAATCTCTAGGTCGATTTAAGAAGGCATGCCTGCAAGCCACTTTCTCCATCTTGTGTTGAATTCCTTAATACCTGGAGTGAAGGTAGCTATTAGACCTTCAGCACTTTACTAGTGTTACTAAGACCTGCCTGAGTTCTCTCCAACTGATGCAGTGGAATATGTGGTTTACAGGGGAAGCTAAAACCAAGCTTACTTACCTATCCTCAATGGTGAACCTATGGCCTTGCAGCTGGCACCCGGGAAGGTCCGCAATTAAGATATGCGGCACATGGTGGGAGGGAGGCGAGTGTGCCAGTGTCTGCTTTGCAGCTTACCTGGCAACAGGGCCGAACTGATCATTGGGAGGACCGGGCATTGTGCAGCAGTTTGGGCACTTGGACTCAAAAAGGTTAACCATCACTGAGTCTAGATCATTCTGGAAAGATGAGTTCAGGAGTTCAGTTGTCTTATGAACTTTTGATAAGGGAAGCCAACCAGGCGACTTTACCTCATGCTGTTTTGAAGCTTTTCAGAGATATTGTATTGCTTAGGAGAAGGTTGACACAGATGTAAAATTTAAGGGCAGTTTTACAAAATTCTCTTAGTCTGCTTTTGAGCCATATACAGCATTTTTTGGGAAACTGATAGATGCAATTTGGAGGCAGGTTAAAAATACAACAAACCGAAATACGAAATGACATCTCCTGACAAAAAACATTAGCTTTTGAGAATGCTAATGAAGATTGTCAGGCTATTGTATGTCCCTTTAAAGAGAGAGAGAGATGTCATGTGATTTCCAAGCTTGGAGAAATGTTGATTCATTAGGTTTCAGAGTTTGTATGGACCCTACAGAGTAGTGGCCTACTCTGTGTAGAGTCAAACGCTGGGAACCAGAATGTATCCAGACAGCCTTTGAGAGGATATGGTGGGACGTGTCCAAGGAGACCACCTATACATTGTCCAAAGTGTGGCAGAGGAATCCATTGATCCATAGATTGTTCCTCAGCTTCCTATCATGTATCAAGGAAATAGGGAAAGAAATCTAAACCAGTTCCACAAGTTCAGGTCAGATGCTTTAACTGTGACAACCTGGGATATTTGTGCATAGAATGCAAAATTCCTCTCAAACTTGCCCCCTAAAGGCCAGGATCTAACCATTCAGTCTCCAAAAACTGGGTCAGTGGCCAATCTCAAACCCCACAGTAGCAAGAAACACTTTTTTCAACAATTTAGTTTACCAGCCAGGCCAAGGGAGCTACAAACCATATACTCATTAAAGCCTGCTATTTCAGGAAGCTGTACTGTGGATATTCCCTGCCCTGAAATGTGACAGTAATACCAGCCCAGAGCCCTTACAAATTAAGTTCTGACATAAAAAGGCCAATTCCTTCAGGAACTGTGAACTTAATAATGATAAAAGCAATCTGACTATTAAAGATATATTTTCATCTGGGAATTATAGATTCTGACCATGTTTGAGAAATAATTCTTATTTCTGTGACCTTCGTTTGGACCTTAAAAAACATGAAAGCATGGCTCAAGTTATATTACTTCCTTATTTTATTCCTGGCCTATCAGACTGCCTCAGGGTAGGAGGGTTCAAAGGTACAAATCCTGATGTCTCTGTTAACCCTTTAATAATTTTTACTACTGAGCTTAAAGAAGAACACTCAATGAAAACCTTTGAGATTAAGGGCAAGAAATTTGAAGTCATGTTTGACTCAGACACAGAGATATCTGTGAGATCTTTACAATACTGGTTTACTTTACAACATAGAATGGAGCCTTACAAGACATACAGTATGACTTGGAAGGAATAGACAGTGTTTTGTCTTCATCATCTCTCCTACAGATCACAAGACTTTTAAAATGCAAAGAGCTGGAGAGCCAACAAGCTGCTATTTTGCCATACATTGAACCTCTGGTGGCGTGACTTGCAAAGACAGTTTGGGTGGAATCCACATCCCTCACCCAACCCTTTCCCAAATGTCCTGCTCAGATGGTTCACTTTCTTTCCCAATGCCTATTCAGCCTATCAGATCAGAGGTTTCACCTTTTTAATTGGGGCCACTGGGGTTCAGTGCCCAGTACTCATTCTAATTGAATGGAAATCAAATATTCCAATTTTGACTCCCCAGTGAACAATATGAACAATCCCATGAACAATATAAACTTAAAGGTGCTAAAAATTTTCTCTCACAAACAGCTAAAATTTGGGCACATTGAAATATTTTCTGACTGGAATTCTACTGTTTTTATTACTCAAAAGAAGTCAAGTATCTGATATTACCTGATTTCAAGTTGTCAACACAACCATAGTTCCCATGGGGACATTACATATCACTTCTCTTCACCAGTAGGAATACCAAAAGATTGCCTTTGATAGTAATTGGCATAAATGACTGTTTTTCTTTTATAGCATTTCCATTTACCAAAAAGACAGAAAGCATTTCAATTTTCAGTTCCTTTTCTCAACAGTAGAGCTCCCATGAGGTGGTTTCAATGGACTCTTTTAGCTTAGGGCATGGCAAACTCACCCAAAATGTGTCAATATTATGTTGATGTCATTTTATGCCCTGCTCATGCTAAGTTTCCCCTTGCTTGTAACACAAACTATATGAATGATATCTTGCTTGCCTGCTCTATGGACAGAGAATTACAATATTTGTATGAATATGTCATCACCTGTTTGCCAACTGTGAGCTTAAAAATAACCACAGAAAAATTTGAGACTTTGCCCCAATTTCAATATTTGGGTTTTATTTTAGAGAATACATCAATATGCCTTCAGAAGATTTCTATTTATCAGAAAAATCTAAGAACATTCAATGATTTTTAAAAACCCTTAGGTGACATAAATTGGATATGTCTCTCCCATGGGTTTCCCAACTCTGAACTTAGCACCCTGTAAGGAAAACCAAGCTTAAATAGCTCCAGGTTTTTAATGCAAAATCCCAGAAGGAATTGAATTTCTGCATGGACCAACTTCAAAAGTCCTATGTTCCAGATTCATTCCTGGAGGTGAAGTATGGCTATTAATTTTCGCAACTCCTCTATCTACAACAAGAACTATGGCCCCAATTTCAGGGCCATTAGAATGGTTTTCTTTACATAACAGAAACCTTGCACATTCATTTGTGCCCCACTTAGAGTTAGTTTCTGCTTTTATTGTTAAAACAAGGGTCAGAGTGGTTTCTTTGTTAGGTTTTGATTCTGACATTATAGTGCTGCTGATTCCAAAGAAAGGAAGTAGAATGCATATTTCCACTCAGTGAACCCCATCAAAGAATCTTGATTTTTGTTTTTGTTTTTTGTTTGGGGGCCAACTGGAAATGCTAAGGAGCTACTCCTGGCTATGTACTCAGAAATTGCTCCTGGCTTGGGAGACCATATGGGATGCTGGGGATCAAACTGAGGTCCGTCTTGGGTTAGCCAAGTGCAAGGCAAACACCCTACCACTGTGCTATCTCTCCAGCCCCCTTCAAGGAATCTTATCAGACTTCTTCTCTGAAGAGATATCCTCCCATTATCCTGCTGGAAAAGCCTGGGATATTTTTCAGAAGGACACACTTTTGCAATCCTTTAAATAATCTATTCCTCCCCTTTACATAACATTCAAACATGGTGTTTTACATTGACAAATCATCATCAGGAAAAGACAGTATCACTGGGACCTCACTGACCACAACAGTGTCTACAAATTACATGTTCACTCAATATATGGAACTTGTCACTTTAATTCACCTACTGCTCCATGTTTCAGGCCATGTATTGTGGTGAGTGACTCAACATACATGGTTCCCTTTTAGCTCTTTAAATGTTCATAAATATATTGCTCAAAATTTGCTTCAGCAACTAGAAACCTATTTTAAAAAGTGTTCTGAGACAATATTAATAACTGATAAAGTTCTCATTCCAACCTGCTCATGTCAATAGCTCAAGAAAATAAAACTGCTGACTGTTTAGCCATGACAATATTGAAGTCACCTGCAGAAAAGCCTGCAGCACTTCATACCAATGCCAGTTGTCATCACATTGACTATTATATTCCATGGATACAAGCTTTGTGCACCTTTGCATACACATGTATCTGGGGCCAAACTCTGAGGTTGGATTATGGCAAATGAATATTACAAATGTTAACTTCTTTTCAAAGAAACTCTATCTCCATATATCTGTGAACATGTATTCTCATTTTATATGGGCAATCCCTATGACATCTGAAAGAGCTAAAGCAGTTTGCACCTTGCTTCATCATTGTTTTTCTGTCATGGACATTCCCCAATTAATAAAACCAGACAATGGCCCTGCCTATACCAGTAAAACTTTCGGTCATTTTGCAAAGAATGGCAAATGGTGCCAGAGTGATATCATAGTGGTTTGCCTTGCATACAGCTGACCCAGGATGGACCCAGGTTTGATCCCTGGCATTCCAGATGGTTCCCTGTACCTGGAATGAACGATTTCTGAGAACAGAACTCATGAGTACTGCCCGGTGTGGCCCCAAACAAAAACAAAAATAAAAAAGAAGGGCAAGCTAAACTTACCAATGGTATCCCCTATAATCCTTAAGGACAAGACATAGTTGAAAATGCTCACAAAACCCTCAAAACTCAATTATTAAAGTACAGGAACTGTATTTTATCTGACTTTTTATTCTTAATAATATTTTCACTAAACTTCTTAAATTTAACTACCCCCAAGGAAAGTCCTACATAGCTGCAAGAAGACACTATAAAGAAAATTAATTCACCTATTTTGGTAAACCTTTATAATGAATGGATTGCTGGTAATCTCATTCTAGGAAAAGAATATGCTTATGTTTCCACAGATAGCAATCTTGCCAAGAAACTCTGAATCTCACTATGTCTTATCAGAAGCAGGATTCTTAAAATGAAACTCAAACAAAGGTGCATGCTAAGGAACCTTCCAAACCAATAACTACAAGCCTCCCCCAACACAGACTACTTGAAAGAGCAAGAGTAGGAAACCAGCTGTGACCTTAACAGGTAACCAGGATAATTAGCTAATACCTCAAACTAAGGCAGAGACTACTGGGATTTGGAAATGACCAGTTTCAGAGTTCTGTAGATGAGGAACTTCTCCCACTCTTACTGTCTTCATAATTTAGTAAACACCTGTTACATGAACTAAATATTACAATGCTATGTAATCTGCCAAATTTGACTAATTATCTTAACTCGAACCATTACAAGGAGGATACTAACAGGTGAAATTCATTGTGGAATAAAGGCAAAGTAGTGGAAGAATTTGGTGAAGTTATGAAACCCTTATGGGCAGGTAAATACAGGTATTTCAACCCAAAAGACATTAAAATAATCATTATGAAGCTAAATGACCAGTTTTCAGAAAACAGACAATAATACAGACTTAACTACTTCTATTTCTGATGAATGGTCTCTATAAATACCTGAACAAAGCTGATAGATAGAAAAGTCATAAAGAGGAAAATAATGATGATTTTGTTCACTAATAAATTGCAAAGCAAGCTTGGCAGAGATAAAAGCAGCTTAATGGGTCTATTATTGTTACACTTTCCGAAAGCCAATTCAAGCTCACTGTCCAATGCCTCACCTGTCACAAAGAATCTCAGACATTTGAATTTTTATGCATTTATATTTGCCTTTGACATCTACAGGTAAATGCACATTCATAGTTGCATTGATTTAGTTTTCAAAGAACTGAGAGACATTAATAGGTTTTATTGTAGTCACTTCGACACACAGTGAGATTCTTTAAAAAGGACAGGAATTTGGAAACAGCCACCTATGCTTCTAATACATTTGAAGCATTTTCCTATGACAGGAAGTGAATAAAATCTACAGACCTATGTATATTTCCTTTAAAAAAACCTTGACTTCTATTAGTATACTATGGATTCTAGGAACAACACTGAAGAAAACAACTTACTCCCTGTTTTGAACCATTTGGTGAAATGGTAAAGGGTCATTGCACAGCCTATTGTAAAAATGCAGCAAGACAACATTGATTTAAATTTGATGACCAAGAAGTTTCAGAAATCTCCACCTTGCCTGTGAAATCTCCAGGAGCTTATATTCTTTATTATAATTCAAAGACACCTGCAGCAATGGGTACAGCTGCTTAATTTAAGCAGGTGTTCAACTAACTATTATCTATAGATGTCTATAATAATGCTTCTAATGCTGTTACCCACAGATATAGCAGCAGAATGCGTTTAGAAGCATTGGGCTCCCACTAAAGAGCTCACTATAAGAATGCGTTAATGACTTAATTTTAATACTAATATGTTTCTAATAATGCTTTAGTTTTTTTGTTCACATTGGTCCTTGGGGAATAGATTGAATGCCCTAGTATCACTTTGCAGTTCTATACACTGTTGGACTCCTAATACAGTGATCATTATAATAATGCCTTAACAAATATTCTAAACTATTCATTTCCTATTTGATTTTGCCTGCTAATATGATCTAATGTTTCTGTCCACAGATATCTTTGAAAACACACCTGCATTCCACAGACTATTGCTACAGTGCTCATATTGAGTATGTCTTTGCAAATTATTTTCAGTTCAAGCTAGTTTACTATCAGATCATAATGCCTTTGTTCTCAGTTTGCCTTCAAGAAAGGAACCTGGATGCTCAAGACTTATAATACAATACTCCATGGTGTAGACTCATTTTACAGTGTTCATCACCATATTACTAAGTATTCTAGACTTGGAAAATATGAGTGTTGCACAATATAACCTATAAAGTTTATTTTAGCCAAGTCTACTTCTCACCAATTGTCATTTTCCTAAGAATTGTAAATCTTTCCATTTGACCTGCTGGCTTTATTTTTTTCTGGCTTTATATTTTTTAAGTGTTTTGATCCATTCTACCCGGGTCACTTTGACAGCTGCAATTTAATGATCCATCTTACATGTCTGTCTATATGTGTATGTGTTAGCCAACTCTATGTCTAATGTCCATCTATATTGTATATAATGTCTTTCTATGTTGTATATAGTCATTCCCTCTGTCATTTATAGTCTACCTCTCCCCCTTTCACTTACCACTTTACAAATCATTTTCTATTGTTTCTTTTTGTTCTCTCACCCCTGATTTGTAATTACGTTCTATTTAATTTAATTAATTACTGAATTAATTTTATTTAATTACTCCCTATTTAATTTATCTTTAGTTCTTCAGGAATTTATCTTCAGCTCTCCTCAGGAATTGGAACATCCTCCTTACCCCCATCCTTCTCACCTCCCTTTAATCCCAACCAGAGTTAAGCTTTGAGAGAAATTTGATACTAGGACATATCCTGATCCATGACTACTGCAATCTGTTTTTCAGACTGCCACAAGATCACATTACTGGCTGAAGCTGTACTCTGGATTCTATCCCCCTCAAACTATTTCAAAGGACTTAAGGGGCATATGCATATTTCTTTAGGTGTGCTTTCTTAATATGTATAGCTCTTTATTGTGTACTTTCTTTTTTTTTCTTTTTTTTTGGTTTTGGGGTCACACCTGGCAGTGCTCAGGGGTTTTTCTTGGCTCCATGCTCAGAAATTGCTCTTGGCAAGCATGGGGGACCATATGGGATGCCAGGATTCGAACCTATGACCTTCTGCATGAAAGGCAAACACCTTACCTCCATGCTATTTCTCCAGCCCTTTTTTAGATTTGTTTATTAGAAAATTCTTGTAGATATGTCTTATGGGCTCTGTGTTTCCAATAGAAAAGTTCCACTACAAACTTTTTGCTCACTAACAAAATATACCAGCAAGCATATAGACTAGTTGTTTTCTAGGTTATAAGGAATGTTTAACTTGTTATTATTAAACCCACATGCACCAATAGTATCATGCGGCATTTTCTCTTTTGCATAGGCACAATAAAATGGAGTAAATCTTAGGTATAGATTTTCTGTATAGTAAGTTGTCTAGAAGAGACAGAAATTCTGAAATTTTTATGTTGCAGGGGGCCTTGCACCTTGAACATTTGTCATTGTGACTTGACTTGGGCTTTAGTCTCTCAGACATCACCCCTGAACCTGAAGATGGTCCCATCTTTAGAATTTGCATGCTTTCTGCACCATCACTCAGATCTACCTTCTTCCAGAGAAGGCCCTAGTGATGCCTTGGCACCAACTCGCTTCAGGGTGGGCTTCACTACCACCCTGCCAATGACTTGAAAATAAGCAACAACTTACTTTTAGGGGTTTCATTGCCACCCCACCGAATAGTAAGATGAAACCAGAAGATACTTCATGCCGCCCTGACTTCAACATAGGATCAGTGAGAAAACCAATATATTTAATTGCTGAAGCCTAACTATGACAACCATGATTAGAACTTTTCTTGGGACATGAAGAAAGACTTTGGAGTTAGACAAATAAACCTTTAGCCTTATGACAGGGTGAGGGCATACTTTTTAAAGGCCAAAGTGCTTTTTTTCTTTCTATTTACCCAACTTTCCTGGCACCTATGAAAAACACCTGTCACTCTTTTTTTTATCTTTTAGATAGGGGCTCTTGCCTTTTGCATAAAACCTTAGGACATGAATCACCTTGATTTACCTCCTATTTATTGTATTTTCTATAAAATTAAGGTTGGAGTAACCGGTTTTCACTCTATTCAGTTAGGATATTTCTTCTTTTCTTTTGCTTGTCATTCATGGAACTGAAAGTATCTCTGGATTGGTTTCCTAACACCCAAGGAGGTGGTCTTTCTCTTCCAAATAAAGGCCTCATGACTCCGGGACAAGCTGCTTGCAGTTTCAGTTTCCACAACTAGTCTATATGCCTGCTGGTATATTTTGTTAGTGAGAAAAAAGTTTGTAGTGGAAGTTTCCTGAACCTGTTTTATTCTCTTCAAGGCATGTGTAGATTATTCCCTATGTTGGTGTTTGCTTCATGACCTGCACTTCCCAATCCCTTGGGATTGGGGCACATGGCTTCCACTTTACCATTGATTGACTTTCCATACTTTACAGAAAACCTTTCAAATCTTTAAGCCATAAAAATACACTTCTTTATTTTCCTTTTTAATACCTTTTAAAGTTTTCCATTTTTACAGAACTCACCTTAGATGGAGAATATTTTTCTATACCAAGGTTTTTCACATGCTAAAATTTTATTCTTCAGGTCAGAGAAACAGTACAAGACTTAAGATGCTTAGGTTGGCTGATGTGCACCTTAGCACATCCCAGAAACCACCTATTAAGTTTGTGGTGTGCAAGTGAATGGAATGGAGTCGTGAAAGCCAGGTGTGATATCATTAATGCATTTCCTCATCAGTTCCTCATCTTCTGGGGGTGACTGGTCATTATCCCTGAGACACTCTGCAACCTCAATCTGAGTTCTGTATTTTCCAGCCTTTAGAGGAAAGCAAGAGTGACAGTCAGAGTGGAGGAAAAAGAAAAGTCCTTTTCTTTTGCAAGTCACCTCACCCCCAGAGACCTCCTTTCATTATCACTACAATGCTTCAAAAGCACTTTCAGAATCCCTTTCACACTGTTTTTATCATTCTTTTTCTTTTGTTAACTTAGCTTTCAATCTCATTTTACCTCTACTCCTTTAGCATCTCATCAGGCAACCCAACCCCCTAGGCATTCAAAGTCATTTTTCAAGTTGCTTGCTTTTTCATTTTTTCTTAGACCATTTCCTCCAATACTAGTTGAAAGGACAGGTAGAAATGAGGGACAACGTTTGGGATAGTTTTTAGACAATTTTTCAGTAAGGGAAATCAAGAGCTAAGGCAACTTTGCCCTGACTTGGATTTCTTTAGATTTTTATGCTTTACTCACTGTTTTGTTTCTTATTCAAATTGTTCTCTTGTCTGCAGGACTGATGCAGACTGCAAATGTAACACGGGGAAGTACATATTGCTTCGTATTTTCTTCCTCTCTTTAAAATTTGTCATTTCAAGCTATTGCTTATTTACTTTGGATAAAACTGTTACCTGCTCTCAAAAGAAGGGAATGACGCTTCCTGTGTTAATATGCCAGAAAGTGATTATTTCCTTACAAGGTCAAAGTTACTTTTGATGCTACAGATATATTTTGAAAACCAAGAATATTTACCATTCAACTGAAATACTCACTGCTTCCATTAAAACACACACAGTACTGATCACTTACCTGTTTTTCAAAGTACTGGTTCCTCCTAACATTTTTGGGAGAGAGGGGGCACACAAGGTGATGCTCAGGAGTTACTCCTGGATATGCGCTCAGAAATCGCTCCTGGCTTGGGGGACCATATGTAACACTGGGGGATGATGGAACTGTGGTCCTTCCTGGGTCAGCCATGTGCAAGGCAAACACCCTACCACTGCACCATCGCTCTGGCCTCTCCCTCTTAATTTTTTAAATGTGCACAAAACAAGCAAAACAAAATGCAGTAGCAGTTCACAGTGCTAATGTAGAAAACAAAATTTAAAAAAAAAAACAACCTCATTTAAAGAACCAACCATGTGATACCAAAATTTTATTAGACGCTATTCTTACCCTCTGTAAAACCTTGTTCCTATGTGTGTTTACTGAGTCCTGAATTCAAAGACTAAATTACTTAGTTAAATCAGTAGTGATTTATGCACAAAGCAGCAGAGTAAGCTCACTAAACTGGTTATCAGTGGCCATTTATAGAACATTCTGGCGGTGAGAGGAGGTATGAAAGTAATAACAGATATAAGTATGAGCTCATTTATTTTCAATTAGGTCTGCTGCTTGAGATATTTTATCTGCTAAAGCTTAGAAGAGAGATAGAAATATCAAGACATGCAAATCTGAGAAATAATGGAAAGTAGTTTGTAACTGAAATATTTCTGAAATACTCTTCTATAAAATATTTAGAAACAGAGGTGTCAGATGCTTCCTAGGGATGTTAAAATTTAAAAGGAGGAATTGAGTGGAAGAAAGGAGGTACTGGAGGAAAACATAAAGAACTAGGGTAAGGCTGAGTTTCATTTCTGACACTGCAAGGTTCCCTGATCA
This sequence comes from Crocidura indochinensis, assembly GCA_004027635.1. Classification (NCBI taxonomy): domain Eukaryota; kingdom Metazoa; phylum Chordata; class Mammalia; order Eulipotyphla; family Soricidae; genus Crocidura; species Crocidura indochinensis. The sequence goes on from PVKC010001531.1 coordinate 24,725, forward strand.
CCAAAAGCATTGAAGGCCTCCAGCCCTTTGGAACCTGAATGTTGAACCATCCAACCTGGTCAGCTGTATGTTGCCAGAACAGTCCCAAGACCCTCTGAGTGCTTGTTGAAGTCCCCAAATTAGTAATAGTTGAATCATTATTTTATAATTTTTTTCTTATATCCTTTGAACTTATTTTGAAACATTTTTGCTGCTGATAGGAAAATGTAAATGAAGACAGTAAGTACAAATTAAGCAATGTGATATTTCAAAATGACTTCTAAAGGGAGATCAATTTAATTTTTAACTACTTTAATTATAGCTTAGTAGTCTTTTACACTCATTTAAATATAACTCTTGGTAAAATATATCCGTATTCATTTGTGTACAGTCATATCAATAGCATAATTTACATTATATAAGTCATATGGGAAATAATAATGTTGATGATAAATACCTAAGTTATTGGTTCTTGCAATAAAAATTCACAAAGCTTCAACTCTAGTGAATTACAAAATAAGGAGTTATCGAGCAGAGAAAACTCATATCTGTAACATTATGATGTCCAAAATTTCTGGACTATCTGTGATTAGACCTGACTTGATTGATGAAATTGTAGTTGGAGTGATATTGTAACTTCGGGCAGTAAGGCCTAGCAAAAGCTATGCATTTTCTAGTTGAGTCATAAGTGATTTCATGGTCTAGTTGATCATTTCATGTTTGAAAATGTTTATTTCTTGATATTAGAATTTAAAAGTTTTATGAAGATGATTCCTAAAATGTAATCAGCTTTCCAGAAATACTTCTTGGAATTCAAAAACCCTTCTTAAATTGTAATTGCATGAAAAGAATGCCCATTATCTTATTCTGAACTCAGCCCTTAGATTTTCCTTTTCAGTGATCTAATAGTAAAATGCAGTAGACATCAAATCCGATTTCTGGGTGAGCCATGGAAAAAAGGAAAATATCGGGCAGTGCATCTTTTCCTCCCAACAGTTTCTAAGAAAATTATCTGCAGGGGCCCGGGAGATAGCATGGAGGTAAGGCATTTACCTTTCATGTAAAAGGTCATCGGTTCGAATCCCGGTGCCCCATATGGTCCCCCGTGCCTACCAGGAGCAATTTCTGAGCATGGAGCCAGGAGTAACCCCTGAGCACTGCTGGGTGTGACCCAAAAACCAAAAACCAAAAAAAAAGAAGAATAAAGAAAAAAAAAAAAGAAAATCATCTGCAGTGAAAACCTTAAAGTTAGCCCTGCCTACACTGGGGGACTAAATCACCCGCTGTTTTCTGAGCCTGGAGAGACAGTTATTCTTCCATCCCCAGTGGCTGTCCTTCCCTCTAACACTGGTGCTGTCAGCAAATGTGTACAGAGGAGAGAGTCAACCTTGGCAAAGAGGCAGAGTGTTATTTACTGGGATGCTTTTTGAAAAATGCATAGATCTCTTATTCAGTTTTCAAAAGCGACACAGTTGCAGGAGTGAAGTTAGCCTCATTTGTCGTCAATATTTATGCAGTTTACCTTTCATAATGTTGACTGAGATAGTCATATATTCCCAGGGTAAAGATGAGTAATGTCTTTAGAAGCAGGGATAAAGTACAGCCTGGTTTTTGAACCAGAGGAAGTGTTCTTCTCTTGATCTTCATTTTACATTTAGAGCTGCAGGCTATAGGACAGACTGTATAAAAGACTATATTCACTGAGCATCTGGCCTTTTTGCAGTATAGGGAGATTTATACCAGCTGTAGAAAAATTGTGAATAAAACTTTTCTCCTTGGAGTTGTAGAAGAGTTGATATATTACTCAATCTTGTTTGAATTAAATTTTAAAACTGCTTTAGGGTTTATTTTAAAGTGTGATTTCATATAAATAGAAAGTATAGATATCTAGTTTATATTTAATAAACATTATTAAAAGCAAATTACAATGAAACTTAAGTAAAAATTGCAAAACATCACTTTCCAGGTCACCCACGACAGCATTCAGTATTATTTCATATGCATGTTTTTTTCTAGAAAGAAAATGAATATTTTGCAACTACATTTATCTTAATGTGCCTCAATATAGATTATTTCTAGCATTGATATTGTTGATAGCAACTTTATCTCTAATCTGAAATTAAAAACATTAATTTATTCATTCCATTTATTTACTCTCAGCCATGTTCCATAAGTTTTTTCCAGGTCATTTTGGACATTAGTTAAAATGTACTAAACTTGGATTATCGTCCTCAATAAAATTTTTTTATTAATCATGATTATGTTTATTTAGGAAAAATTATTGTCTAAGCACATGACCCTATGCTGCAGAATTGCAGGGACTATGACTGTATCCCCAGAATGATGCTGACTAACTGGCAAATATAGTAGACACACACAATGATTTTCAATTGTTAGATTACTGGTCCTACCCTAATCAGTATTCATATTCCACCTTCGGTGTGATCTGGTGATGGGATTACTGGATCACTCCCTACTTGGTATTCCTTCTCCACCGCAGGGTGTGGTCTGGTTCTTGCTAATAAAAGCCTGGGTTTCAGGAAGGAAGGGCTCATTCTTCCGCTTTCCTGAGGAGCACAAGGCTTGTGTGGTGGGATTTCTGGCTTGCATGTTGGAATTCCCGAACCTGTTCTTGGACCCTTTCACCGTGTGGATTATTTCCTACATTGATGTTTGCTTACAGACCTGCATCTCACCAGGTCCTAGTTTTTAGAGTTTGGGGCTCCACTTTTATTCAATGAAGAGTTGAACATCATTATCATTTGTATTAAGTCATGTAATTGTAATTTACTAAGACTTTTGTATTTGGAAAATATGACTTAAGAGTTTAGGTTTAGCCACAAAAAATTATGTATGCTGTCTTCAACTATATCTTCTTTTCTGGAATGATATAGTAATCTGACAGGTATGCACAAATATAGTCCTTTCATATCACAGATACATGAGTAGCTATTTTATTGTTATAATGGCAACATTAAGGCATAAAGATGAAATAAACCCTAATTATTTTTCTAACTTTTATTTCCTTAAAAGCTAGAGACTTGTATTTTCTTTAAAGCTATAAAACTGAAAATAGGTAAGAGTTAATATATGTTCAAAGTGAAAGTTAAACTAGCTCTCAGGTACTAGAGGGTGAAAACAGAAGATGAAAATTAATTTTTTCAGGATGCCTGGAAGATAGGGAAGGAACCTCCCAAAGGCATTTTCATATTAGGATGAATCTATCCCTTCGTCTTTGCCTTTGGTCTCTTTCACATTGTGTTAGAAGCCCATTACTTCCTGGCACCAGTTAGTGGAAACATGTATAGAGTTGAGGAAGAAGAATGAATGAGAGTTTGAAACATCTGTTTCTCCTAACTGTAGCCTACATCTGAACATTACAGACACTTCTCTGAATTTATCTGTGCAGGTTCTTCATAACTCTTGCCCAATATAGGTACTATTTTAATCAGAAATGTGTAAAATAAACAGGAGTTTAGAGAAAGAATAGTATGGAAAACACTGTAGGGTAAACTTTCCCAAAGCTCTTTAAACATAAAAAAAATTCTAATTTTTCAGATTCTCACTATATGTTTAAATAGAAAAGATAGTGAAATCAGAAGTTGTTGAAAGATAGGAGCTATGAAAGCTTTCCTTTCTTTCAAGAAAAAAATAATGGTTAAGAATAATTTTTGGATAGTGACTTCATGAATAAAGGCAGCATTACCTACAGTTTTTTCCTTTTCCTGTGCTGGGGCCTCCAGAGATACCAAATTTAATTGAATAAACCTGGATTCATGTACATTGACAACCAGGTCCATCTGACTTTTCCCTTAAGGTGGTAATGGTAAATATATTTTGAAGAAAATATATTGGAATTAATATATCAGTAGGCAAGTAATCAAAGAGCAAATACAAAGAAACAACAAAAAAGAATTCTTATGAATTCTTATCTCAATAAATATAAATCCTTAGAAAAAGAGATAGCATTTATTTCTAATTGCATTTATTTTCAATCTATAAATAAATCAAGTATTCAATGCTAGAAACAATATCTCAGCCAAGAGGGAGAGAAGTGATTTTGAAGAGAGACTGCACTTGTGATGTTGAAAAAGAATAATTAGTAACACAAAACCCTGCTTTATGAAGTAGTCTGTGAATGCAACGTATGAACAGCAAATACAATGGCAAAAATTAATGTGCCTCCAAAAATTAATTAATTCCATGCTTGGCTTCATCATAAAATACACACCTAGTGGAGAATACAGATGATATTTATATTTTTTACTTTGAGCATAGGAACAAAATAATTTTCTGTCAGTGTATTTTAAGGTTTATTGCGTATTTGTCATTTTGAATGTTTCTATTACCAGTTTTCTTTATCCTTTGAGCTCTATCTCAAAAGACTGTGGCAATTTCTAAATATAAAATATCCCCAAATGTGCCAACTAGGTAAAACTGATTTGTCTGCTAAAAGAAGAGACTTTTGCTCCCTTCAGGAAAAAATCTGACTTGCATTTGTCTTATGCGATTTATGCATTGTAAGTTTAAAATGAAATACAGTCTTTTCCCTCCCATATATTAGAATGTGGTTGCAAATTTGAAAGAAATAGCAATCTTCTGTAACCAAGGAAACCTGCATTGTGATGAGATAGTGAAACAAAAATGCTATATTGCCCCCAAGTGGTACTTTGTAGGCATTACACTAATATCCTACACTGTCCAGTGATGACAGGAAAAATACAAATGCTTAGCCAGCAAAGCTTTTTCTTTTGTTGGTTGAGACGTATTTTTTGTGGTATTTAATAATTCACACTTGTAGTAAGAAGTCTCTGTTACTAAGTATATATTTAAAAAGATTATAAGTCTTTTCCAGTGCAATGTAAATTGGTGAGATCACACAATAATTTAGGATATTTCATATTTGGTAACTTTTGACTATTGTTTTTATTACTGAAAATATTTTTACAGTAAGTAAGATATTAGAGATTATTGTAGAGTGAGATTTAACCCTTTGGACTTGGTCTCATCCTATGTGATTTTAGCTACACCTTAACTTGAATGTCAACTTGAATCTCTTGGGGTGTGTGAATGGACTCCTATTGTGAGGTAGAATGGTGAGTTTGTCTTTCATATCTCAGAGCACTGCTAAGGCAGACAACAATAGATTCTTCCTCAGAATGCTGTGCACATACTCCATGCTTCATTCTGTGCCTGTGGCAGGATGAAGGTATATTTCATGGCTTCTGTTCACTCACTTTGCGAGGAGCTGTCTATAAGGCAGCTGTTCTCTGATTGCCTCCCTGAGAGGAATGCTTCCCATATCTGCCACACTAACTTTGTAGAAAAGAGTTCTTCGGACTGTATTACTACCTTGTCAAAATTAATTCTTAGATGCTCTCTGAAGCAGGTCTCTAAAATTGGTGAAAAGTGCTACAGTTAAGAGAGGAAATCTAGGTATTTTTTTATTTTTTTAATATCCATAGACCATGTGCCTCCCTGCCTCAAGCAAACTTTCCTATTTTCTGGTGTGTTTTAGAGGCCAGTTTTTCCAGGTACTCTTCTTCTTGTTTAAAAGTGTTCTTTTCTATAACTGAAACCCAACCATGGACATGCTTATAATTATGGTGCTCAAAAAAAGATATTATTACGAAAAAAATAAAGTTAGAACTATGAGGGTCAGAGAGATAGCATGGAGGTAAGTGTTTGCTTTGCATGCAGAAGGATGGTGGTTCGAATCCCAGCATCCTGCCAGGAGCGATTTCTGAGTGTAGAATCAGGAGTAACCCCTGAGCACTGCCATGTGTAACCCAAAAACCAAAAAAAAAAAAAAAGTTAAAACTGTGATGAAAATGTTTTTCTGGGAGGGCTCATTGTAAGAGGGCTTTCAAAGCTGTGCATATCAAGTAAAAGAAGTTATTATCCCTGCAAAAAAATAAAGCCAATAGTGCAACCACAGTGGGGAGGTTTGGAGGGAAATGGGGTGGGGGGAGGCATTGGTGGGAAACTCAATCATGAACAATTTTGTAATCACAGAGCTTAAATAAAGTAACTTTTAAAAAATTAAAATCTAACAGCAGCTAAGTTGAGATATCTTCAACTATTTCCTGTTGTGAAGAAAACCATCAAGCCAGCTTTGGAGCCATGTGTAGAAACCTCTGAATATCAGAACCTAGAAGATGTTTTAAGGAATACGGTACCAGGTGTTGCCTCACCCCTGGGTACAGATAACTTACCTGAGCCCTGCCCATTCATGGGCTGGGCTTTGGGAACCGAATATTAGGTTTAGTTTACCTGCAAACCCCACCCATTTCCTGGGAGGGATCTTGGAAGGGTATTTAGGTCTGGGATTTCTGGCCTTCTGCCCTTTTGCCTTTCCCCTTTTGCCTTTTGGATTCTGGCTAACATGTAGGTCAGAGGTGACATGGATGTAAGATGTAGGATTTGCTAAGATTAGCACGCTTAAATGGTAGGAGCCACAGATGATGGCTAGGGCTGAATAAAGAAGTTATCTCTCATGAAGCCTGCCTGTGAGTGAGATTTCTACCTGCCGCTCTCATGAACCTCCAGACCCACCGGTTAGTGGGGGCTGGAGCCACGTGGCCTGGGATGGCTGACAAAGGCCTTCATCTCCATCCAAAACCATCATAAGAGCTGATTTTCTTTACCAGGGAGGGCAGATGACTCTAAATTGAGATTAAAACATTTTGTGGCCGGGGTCAGGGTCAGGAAAATAGTATAGCAGGCAAAGAACTTTACTTGCACATGATTACCCCATGTTTAATCCCGAGTACTCCATATGTTTCCCTGCCCAGTGTGATCCCTTAGTGCAATCTGGAGTAAAGAAAAAAAATGCATTTTCCCCAGAATGATTTTGACCAGAAATTTTATTTCAGATATACCTTTTGAAAGGCATATGAATTTTCTCACATGCTTGATTAATGTATGTATTCAATATGTATTCAAGTCACAGGGAGTGAAAATATTTTAAACTCAGGAGTCTCAGAAGAAAAACATTACGCTAAGAAAATAGACATTACATTTTTATGCTTTCAAGGACTTACCTTTAAAAGGAAAAGTAATGTGATTTAAAAATATGAATAGGACAATGATGACATCCTTTCAGGCTGAGTGATAAGCAAATATCCCATTGCCCTTTTGCTTGAAAGGAGAGAGAAATAAATCACTAGCACTAGATCTATAATGCTGAATCGATTGAGCCACAAAGAAAATTCCCAAGGCATGACCTCCAGAGGCCAAAGGATGGATGTGCAAAGGAAAAGTTCTTCTGTTAGGCAAGTTTTTCCATCCTCTCTGAATCACTTTTTTTCATTTAAAAAACTGGAGGAGTTTTTTATAAGAGCTTTTTAAATTCCTTTCACAAATATTTACTATAAACTTCCCATATCCTCAGTATTGTGTAAGTACTGATCAAGACTATCTTCATAAGTTTTATTCTTGCATCAAATGAATAAGGAGCTATATATAAACAAATAACAGTAGAAGAGTGGGGTTTCATTTGTTTGTTTAGGGGCTGTAACCAGCTCTGATCAAGACTCACTTCTGCCTCTGTGCTTAGGGAATACTCATGTCAGTATTTAGAGGGGTATATACAGTGCTTAAGAATGAACCTGGGGGCCGGTGAGGTGGCGTTAGAGGTAAAGGTGTCTGCCCTGCAAGCGCTAGCCAAGGAAGGACCGCGGTTCGATCCCCTGGCATCCCATATGGTCCCCCCAAGTCAGGGGCAATTTCTGAGCGCTTAGCCAGGAGTAACCCCTGAGCATCAAACGGGTGTAGTCCAAAAAACCAAAAAAAAAAAAAAAGAATGAACCTGGATGAACCATATGTGAGACCACCAGTGCCTTACCCACTGTGTCATCTCTCTGGACATCATATATATTTTTAATATAGGTGTAATGAAATAAATGAGGACACTTGCATAAAAGTAATTGTGTTATGCACTTTATTATAGGTCAAAAGATCTCCCAGATATTTGAGCTGTAATTCATAGATGAGTGAAAAACATTCCCTATCAAATCACTTTGATAAGATAGTTCTGACATTTTCATAAAACCCCACAAGCATTGAAAGTGCTCTGTGTTGATCAAAGGGAGAATGGAAGAGAATGAAGGAGAAAGGTCAAAACCCAATCCTATAAGCTTGGGGACAGAATAAAGAAATTGGACACTTTTTTTATAAGCAAAGTCATGTTACTAAAAGTGATCAGGGGACTGTTACAATTTTATTTACCCTTTGAAGTCCAATCTGCAGCTTATCAGATTGAAGAGCTGTGACAGGAATGTAATGAAGTTCACGATGATGCTCTTTAGGTGCTCAGAGGAACATTATGGTGACTTATACGAGGCTGGAAAAATCATAGGAACAACAGGAAAGAAAATTAATGCATTTTGGAGGTAGATCCAAGAGCAGGCAGTAAGTTGAAATAGAAGTGAGGTCCTGCTCAGAGATGGCTCCTCAATCCCTTTTGAAAGGGATGTCATTCTGTGAAATAGAAGAGATGGAGGGGGCGCATGTCAAAGAATGAGGAGAACCAGTAAACTGTGAAGTGAAATAGAAAGATGAGAGGCCATATCCCAACCTCATATCCACTTGGCTATTTAAATGCTACATGCTCAAATATCTCATGTACTCCACACATTGTGAGGGCACTCCAGACACATTTCCAAGCCTGGCTTTGGAAATTTGGGTTCTACTTTTTTTTACTCATGTTCCTCCCTACTTTTTTCTTCTTTTTTCCCTTCTTCCCATTTCCAAAAATGTTCTCTCTCTTTTAAAGTAAGAGAAAAAGAATGAATGCTTCATACTTGCTAGGAAAAGGCAAGTCCCATATGACCAGATCTCCAGAACTGTAAAATAAGCAAATAAGAGGTTCCTGTTTATTAGCAACCATTAATTTAAGAGCTATTTTGAAATACAGCAGGCCTTCATTAAGTATTATCTCATGACATTGCTTTAAAAACAAAAATGGTTGGACAGTATTGAACACAAGTATGCTCTCAAGGATGTGGCTTAATTAAATGTCACTTTTGCATAAAGTCACTATTTCTAAGATGCTATCCACAGCATTCAATGAGAATTAGACAAGGACTCTTACAAGCCATTGCCAAATAGTATGGTGCTTAAGTAGGATATACCTAGATGAAAGGGTGAAAAGAGAAGAGTATCAATCAGTATACCTTAGAAGAAGTAAACATCTCTGATATTTGAATGACAGTATTAATGAAGTTTGAGGGAACTGAAATCAAAAAGACCAGCCAGAGTAACAGACATTTTACTGTGCACTCAAATCATTGACAATAAATAAATTTAGAGCCTTGGGGCCCGAGAGATAGCATGGAGGTAAAGCATTTGCCTTGCATGCAGAAGGATAGTGGTTCAACTCCCAGCATCCCATATGGTCCCCCGAGCCTGCCAGGAGCTATTTCTGAGTGTAGAGTCAGGAGTAACCCCTGAGCACTGCTGGGTGTGATCCAAAAACCAAAACAATAAAAAATAAAAATAAAATAAAATAAATAAATTTAGAGGCTTTCCATATTCTTCACTCTTAGATGGTAGGTTTATGAGTAAAAGCTTTGGAAGTTCTATTTCAAAAATCAAAAAGAAGAAAAAATGTTGTTTAAATGACTAAATCAGAAAACAACTAATTTTGCAAACAAATCATCCTAACTTGGGCTTTGATCAATGACTGTTGATCACTTATGGTTCTCTATGTTAACTGGGCAATTGATACTCTTCCATAATGGCTGGGCTTGGACAGTGCAGGCTGTTCTCTCTCAGAGGACTGACTATTGGGGAAGTGTGAACTTGGGTCATGGAATGATTTGGCCTTGTGTTACTCATTATCCAGCAGACTTCCCAGTGTCCTGTCACAGCATATGAGTGTTAGCACTCCCCAGAACAGCATGAGAGCAAACACCAACAGCCAAGATCCTCTCATGATTTTAGCTGTGTTGTGGATAAACTGACATTTCTCCAAGAGATATGCTCATGTCCTAATTCCCAGAACATCTAACTATGACTTTGATTTTAATCAGAAGGGAAACAATGAATCTTTCATATATCATTTAAGTAAAGATTTTAAGCTGAGATCATGGATTTTTTTTTCATGTAAGTTGTAAACCCAGTGATAAGTGACCTTATGAGATAATGGTGAAGAGATATTTGGCACAGAGAGAAAAATAAAAGTCCATGTGAAAGTAGAGATAGTGTTTAGGATTCTAAACTAGTGTCTATTCATCAGAAGATGAAAACAACCAAAAAAACATCATCTCTCACTTTATGTGGGGATATGGGTCTAATCACATCTTGATTTTCTAATCATTAGTCAAAAAAGATTGCCTGTTTAATTTGGAATCAGAGGACAGTGGGCCAGAGAGATAGTACAGCGGTAGGGGGTTTGCCCTGCATGCGTCTGACCTAGGATGTACCTGGGTTCGATTCTTGGAATCCCATATGGTACCCCAAGCCTGCCAGGAATGACTTCTGAGTGCAGAGCCAGGAGTAACCCCTGGGTGCCACCGAGTGTGGCCCAAAAACCAAACAGATAAAAAGAAATAGGGAGAAATCAGAAATGATATTTCATTTTCATAAATTAAATGTTTAAGTGTTGCATGTGTTCTTTTTAGAGATAAGAATCATTCCAGCAAGAAAAAAAGATATAATAAGGTTTCTACAAATTTTTATGTGGTTTTTCTAAATATCAGACATTTCTCTACCTTGATGTAAACTGTTCTTTATAAAGTAATTAGCAGTAAAAAGAGAAAGCAGAAGTTTGGGGAAAGGGAAAATATAGTTGGAAGACGAGAAGACATTTTGGGAGCTATATGTAGCATTATAATTAGTTAGAATACTAATCACAAACTTAAATTATGAGCAATAATAAATCATTTACATATTTATATGTAATATAATGAGCTTTCTGAATACAGACAAGAGAGGAATAAGACAAATGATATGAGAGTTGTAAGAAATTAGGGAAGTGTAATCTACTATGGATTCAGCAGACTTTTAGTTCTATACGTCTCATAAATTAGGGAGAAATTATACTGTCTTTCACTTTATTGTACAACCAGAATCCATTATTTTTATAATGAATACATTTCTTTTTCCTTTGTGATTTACAATAAGACTTAATGAGACTTAAAATAGATATCTTGCATAAAATATTCAGAACATAAATGGAAAATATTTTCCCTTTTCACTTTCTTACTCATTTGAGAGTATTTGGAGATTGTCGAGATAACTCTCACTTCCAAATGCATCCCTTTTTGCAAATTTTGTGGTGCCTGTTATGAATATTGCCTGTTAGAAATAGTGCCGGATTTCAACACCCTTCTCTACTCAAGGTAATTAATAGAAGATGAAAGTTTCCTAAACAAACTGTCAGAATTTATTTTATTTGAAGCTTGGAGGCCTGTGTTTCAACTTTAATGGAAATAGTTATGATGTGCTTGACAATGGCATTTTCATATAAAGGAAGTGAACATCTATTCTTTCCACATATATATATATATGTATAGAGAGTCCAGTGATGAGATCTTTTCAATTTTATCTTTTGCTCTTTATTACTAACTCTCTTTCCTCCTTTATCTCACTGAGAGATTTTAGAAGGGACAATAAAGATAAATTGACAGTTCTCTGAGAAGATTGAATAACATTGCTGTCAGGATTTTTTAGTATTTTCTCCTTTTTGCTTTTTATACCTTTTTGATTTTGCTCAATTATCTGATAGATATAAAAGAACAGTTCTAGAGGCAAGTGTAATAATACAGTGCATAGATTTTACTTTGTTTGTGACCAATCTGGTGTAAAGTCAGGAGTAAGCCCAGAGCACCACTGGATCTAACCCCAGAATAAACAAAATAAAACAAAACAAAAAATTACAGCTATGAATCATTGAAATAAAGAAAAGCTTCTTCTTGAGTATATTTATGCATTTTCAGTGAAGTCAAATGTATGGGAGAGAGAGTAATAGAGACAGATTAAAAGAGAGACAGATGAGAAGAGAGAGAGAAGAAAGTTAAAAAAAAGAACTTCTCCAGAATAGGAAAAAGCTTAAAATTTGTAAGTTTAATATATGTTTTGAAGCTCAGGATCATTAAGAAAAACAAAACAATGAAATCCTTCATTTCTCAGGGAACATTGAACTTATTTAAATATTGGACCTTTGATATAATTTCAGCAAATGAGTAAAAATTATCCTAATGTGAATTTAATCTATTAATTCAACTTTTTTTTGTGATTCACCCTAAAGCAAGCCAATTTCCAGTGAACTGAAGCAAACTATAAGAATATTTTTGTATTTAAATCATTTGACTTAACACAAAATTTGTCCCTGATCCAGGAAAATAGGCTTAAGTTACAAGAAAATAGTATTAGTTTTTCCCTAAGTGTAATTAGGTCTCATAAATGTTGAAGGTACTGAACTTGAGATGTGTGGGTCTGAGGGCAGGTACTGAAGAAGAGTGACAGTCTCAAACTTATTTTCCATGAAAGTGAAAACATATCAGAATCTATCCATAGTCCTAACAAAGTCTGAAGGTAATGATTGCACTCAAGCCGACCAACTTCAATGTGCATATTGGATTTCTCTTGACTGTGCAAATCAGGAATGTCCCTTGTTTTCTCAACCCTTGCGTCTTGCATTTATGAAAACGGGATAATGTGAATCAACCTCATAGCATTGCTTTGAATATAAATACAAGAGCATATGAGAAATACATATTGTTTGGCAGATAAAGTAAGTAGTTATTGGTTCAAGAGAGATAGTATAGGTTTTTAGATGTTTACCTTGTTTGCGCTGACCCTATTTTCATATCGGACACTACATATGGTTGCCCACACATCTCTAGGAGTGATCTTTGAGTACAGAGCTGGGAGTGAACACTGAGCACAGCTGGGTGTGGCCCTAAACCTCGTCTCCCCCAAAGTTAGTGATTATTAATAAACACAATATAGAATTATATTCAAATATCACATACATACCGCTAGAAAAATTATTTTAATACTTGTGTTTTTACCTTTATCATTTTCTCTATTTTTCTAAAATACTGTTGCCCCTTTTCCATATAATTTTAGAAATTTCTTCTATTTTAAAATGCTTTATCTCTGAAACATTCTTATTAAGACACATAAAAGACTTCTAGGGGACCAGATTGTTCATTAGCTACTTCACCCAACAGTCTGTTGATATATGGCTACTGTGATCCTCTGCCAGGAAAAATTCAGATCTGTTATCCTCAACTGATTCTTGAAGATTGTTCAGGGGTTCATGGAAACAAAAATAATTTCAAGAGTAACTGTGCCCCAAATTTATTATTTTTGCATGTATTTCTAATGCTTGATATCACATAGAAAACACCACTAAAATAATTTTTCTTTCTTTTTTTTTTTCTTTTTTTTTGGTTTTTGGGTCACACCCAGCAGTGTTCAGGGGTTACTCCTGGCTCCATGCTCAGAAATTACTCCTAGCAGGCACGGGGGACCATATGGGGCACCGGGATTCGAACCGATGCCCTTTTGCATGAAAGGCAAATGCCTTACCTCTATGCTATCTCCCGGGCCCCCTGAATTCATTTTTCTTCCCCATCTTTCTCATAGGCTCTTTTAAACTCTACCAAAAAATGATCTAGATTATGTTTCTGGCCCTAATATTAAGGTCATATCTCCAGGGTAGAAAACTTTTACAAAATAAAGTCTAAACCTCAATAATATAATTATAGTGTTGCTTAGAGAAAATGAAGGATGTTAATCACTATGTAATATCTCCTTCATGATTTAGATTGTTTTCAGTTTTTCACAAATATTTTATGATAGGTCACTAGTTAGTTATTTCCATATACTTGAAGAGGTTCAAGTAACTAATGCTGTAATTTGACTCTTCCATCTACAAATTCTCTCTATTTGTGTCAATAATTTTATTCTTACACTAAAATAACATTAATTCTGATTCTGAATCCCCCTTTTTTTAAATTTTTTGGGCCACACCCTGTGACACTCAGGGATTACTCCTGGCTATTTGCTCAGAAGTCGCTCCTGGCAGGCACGGGGGGACCATATGGGAAACGGGGGATCGAACCGCGGTCCGTCCTAGGTTAGCACAAGGCAAGGCAGGCACCTTACCTGCAGCGCCACCGCCTGGCCCCCGATTCTGAATCCCTTTTATTCTAGCAATAAATAATATAATCTCCCATGGGATATATCAACTAATTCTATAAAAGGAAATCACATTTAAAATGTACATTCTCAACACATTTTTGCTTTTGTATTTTAGAAATTATTAGCCAATAAATATAATTATAACTCTTTAAAGTAAATATTTTAAGATTAACACTATTAGAAACTGAAAGAAATAAATTAACATATTTCATATTGAAAATTACAAGATATAAACATACTCCCATATATTGAAATAAAATCTTTTTTTGTTTTGTTTTGTTTTGTTTTTGGGTCACACCCGGCAGTGTTCAGGGGTTACTCCTGGCTCCATGCTCAGAAATTGCTCCTGGCAGGCACAGGGGACCATATGGGGCACCGGGATTCAAACCGATGACCTTTTGCATGAAAGGCAAACGCCTTACCTCCATGCTATCTCCCGGGCCCCTGAAATAAAATCTTGAGGTATTCAGATTCCTTAAGATAAATTTTAAGAGTTCTGCAAGAACCTAGGAGAGATAATAGTTTATGTCAGAGTCATATATGTAGACACCAGTTGGGTCTTCCTGTGAAAGGCAGAGTCATAGTATAAATCGTGAACAATACATTTAAATCTTTAAATATACTTAAAAATATATTTTAGAGACAAGTGAGATAGCACAGTGGGTAAAGTATTTGCCTTTTACTAAGCCAACCCATGTTCAACCCCCTGAATCCCATATGGTCCCCTACGCCTTCCAGGAGTGATTTTTGAGTAATCATAAGTAACCATAAGTAGTCATAAGTAACCCCTGAATGCCAAACCAAAAAAAAAAAAAATTAATGCATCCTGGGGCCAGGCGGTGGCACTGGAGGTAAGGTGCCTGAGGTAACCTAGGATGAATCGCGGTTCAATCCCCCGGTTCCCCATATGGTCCCCTGTGCCTGCCAGGAGCGACTTCTGAGTGAATAGCCAGGAGTAACCCCTGAGCGTCACTGGGTGTGGCCCAAAAATCAAAAAAAGAAAAAAGAAAAAAAAAGAAAAAAAAAGAAAAAATAATTAATGTATCCTTATTTCTTCTTTAATTTTCACAAGGAACATAGCAACTGGATTCCAAGTAATTAATTGAGTTCTACCTTTGGATAAAATTAAATGAGCTTTTATTGGATACTTCCTTTAAAGTGTTTACTCAAAATTCATCACCTCTTATTTATGTTTTATTATTTATTTGTTTGTTTGTTTTTCTGAATCATCCTAAGCAAGTTAAAAAGAATAGATCAAGAATAAAGAACTGTTCACAGATAAAATTAACTAAGTTAAATGACATAAAGAAAGAACATTTTTACTGTTTGCCAGAACTGAGAAATCAAACAAAGGAGAGCTATTTTTTTTTTATCATTTTGCTTGTAAAATTCCCAATATTAAAAATAAAGTGCTATGTTGGGCTTAATTGATAATAGATATGGTCCAGAAGAGAGCATAATAGTAAAGCACAAAGCAGAGGGAATGATAATTATGGGTTACAGTAAATGCTTAAAAAGAATGTCACATAAACTCATACTTAATTTTATCCATGGCTAGACCTCAGAGCACTCAAATATATAAAATTCAAGATTCTATTTGCTGATACAAAACTATCAAATATTTAAACATAGTTTTTTGATAAGCCTATGAAATAGCAAAATTACTACTTTAAAAATGCTCAAATATATACACCACTTAAAACTTTTCACCTTAGCCATTATTAAATACACAGTAGATTAAATATATTTGCACTGTTAGCCAGAACGTTTAGTAAAATAGAAACTGCATGTCAATTAAACAGCTTTAGATTCTCCCCTTCTTCCATTCACTGACTACCATGGTTCTATTTTGATTGCATGAATTTGAATACTCTAGATATATCATATAGGTTTAACTATAAAACATCTTTAATGACTAAATAATTTCCCTTAGCCTAATGTCCTCTAGGTTCATCTGCATTGTAATTTATATGATGACATCCTTCCTTTTAAAGGTTCAATACTAATCTGGTCCAATGGTGGGATATAATATCTCTTTGTAATTTTGATTTGAATTCCTATAATGATTAGTGATTTTGGTTGGGTTGTGGGTTGGGGCACACCTGGTATTGCTCAGGGCTTACTCCTATTTCTGAATTCAGGGGTCATTCCTGTCTGGCTAAGGGGGCCATATGGAGTGCCAGGGATTGAACCCAGGTCTGTCTGGGTCTGTCACATATAAGGATAACACCCTACTGACTTTTGCTTTAGCCCTGATTTGAACCTTTTAATATTCTTACTGGTGCACAACAGTTTTAAGAACATATATCATTTTTTCAGTTTAAGAACATAAAAAATATTCCATCTGGAATATTAGAAACATTGAAAGAAATTCTAGTTCACTCTACTAAGCTCAATGCTATTACACAAAGTTCAAAATATTAAAGTATCAATATTTGCTGTCTTCTTCCAGGTAGTTACAAACATAACTTAAAAACTCAACTATAAACTCGGTTAATCCATCATCCTTTGTATTTTACTCTGAGATTGAATTTTCTTATCTCTCTCTAAAATCCTTGGATTCCTTCAAGCTTTTATTTTTCAAAGGTTTTATTACTAGTCACTGAAAAAATGTGTCTCCTCCCTTTTTCTTGAATGGAAAATGTGAGATAAACATGTCATCCTAAGGGGAAGAATTATGTTACCCAGAAGTTTCTGTAAATCATTTCTCTTATCAAAAATTCTGTTGTTTCTATAATGTTATACTTAAATTTATTTAGTAAACTGTATTTACTGGACATTTATTGTGTGTTAGGCACTGGCTATGAAGAGGTAAATGGTACTGTCTCTGTCATAAAAGTTATCACTGTTTAGTAGTACTAGCAGGCATGAAAATAAGCAAGTTTAAAGGAAAACTAACATTTACCACAATTTTCTGAGGGGATTAATCACCATATGCTGAAATTTAAGATGAGAGGGATTATGATGAGTAAAATGGGGGAATAAGGCATATATAAAGATGACTCAATATTTTTAAATTTCTGAAGTATTTAATTGCAGTTTTCATACAAATTTTTCTAGTAAATACCCAGTTCCTCTTATCTTTCCATCTTTAATTGATCATCTTAATTCATCAATGTATATTACAAAGGTTGTTTGAACAGATACATGTTATAAAAGTTACTAATAGCTTACTGGTTTATTGCCTGAATTTTTTTTTTTTTGGGGGTCACACCCGGCAGCGCTCAGGGGTCACTCCTGGCTCCATGCTCAGAAATTGCTCCCGGCACCGGGCTTCGAACCGATGACCTTTTGCATGAAAGGCAAACGCCTTACCTTCATGCTATCTCCCGGGCCCCTTATTGCCTGAATTTTATACAAATACAATAAATGGTGATGCTTTGGCTGTCTAGTTTTACAATCACAATCTTATTAGGCTATTTTCTATAAAATTTATTTTGCACTAAATTTGTACTTTATTTTTATACTTCAGAAGGAAAATTTATAGATCATAAAAGCTTTATGTCATATTTAATATTTAAGATGTTCTTTTATTTGTCTTACTTCACTACCAAGATATAAATTTCCTTTGGAGCTTATATTCTAATATTTACATGATTCAAGAATTCTCACATATTTCAGTTTGTGACTTGATTATTTTATACTACCAATGCAGTTGAAAAATCTTTCAGTTATTTATAATCAAATTAAAAAGTTCCTGAGTGAAATGCATTTTTCAGGGGCAGGAGCGATAGCGCAGCAGTAGGGCATTTGCTTTTAGTGCAGCTGATCCAGGACAGCCCTCAGTTCGATCTCCGGGATCCCCCATGCCAGTAGCTATTTCTGAGTGCATAGCCAAGAAAACCCCTGAGCAACACCGGGTGTGGCCCCAAAACATCAAAAAATATATTTTTCAGGTTCTAATGAGTTTGAACGCAGTTATTACTAAATCATCTCAAATTAGACATTGTCCACTAAGATCCTCAAGCACAATTTTCTATTGCTAAGCATGTTTAAGTGTACTATTCAGGTAATATATCAAATATAACATTATTGTAACATCTTACAGTAAGGCCAGTTAACTCAAAGAAGTCTTCCACTTACCCTAAGTAAATTATATAAAAGAATTGGGGGGAAAGAGGGGTAATCAAGACCAAACAGGTGTAAGACCACCAAGTAGTAAGCTAGGCACAGAGGGGACCACTTGCTTTAGCAACCCAGGGGGGGAGGGGGTAGGAGAGAGGATATGGGAAGTAGGAGGGGAATGGAGGTGGAAGGAGGACTTTTTGGTGATGGGAGCTCCCCTGATTTTATGTTAATTTGTACCTAAAATATGACTGTCAACAATATGTAAGCCAATATGTTTAAAATAAAAATTATAAAAAAAAGAATTGATAGAATGACTCATGCTCTGTCTGAATGACTTAATGAAAGTGGATAGATTTTAGAAATATCTCCAAAGTGCATATGATTCTAGGATTATTTCTGCTATGTGTAGTTTACTTGCTACCACATTAATTACTCAGTTAGAATTTTCTTTGAATTGAAGGGATTAACTATTTGAATCTATGCAATGAGAGAAGGAAATGCACATAGAAGACAAAAATTGGGGCCTGCACTGATATAAAAATAAACAGATGCTGCTTGTTTTCTTTAAATAGAACTCTTTATCATTTTTCTCTCTACACTTCTGAAAACATATTTTTATTCCGGTGCTTTCATGAATTACTTTTTTTTGTTGTTTTGAGGTCAAACCAGCAGTGCTCTGGGACTACTATATGCAGAGGGTCACTTGCCAGCAAGGGTTTGAGAGATCCTGTAGTGCTGGGGTGGGAGAGGAGGGATGTGTGGGTCAAACCTGCTTGCAAAGCAGGTACTCAGTCCTTTGAGCTATCTTTGTCCAGGCTTTCATTATTGCTGGTTGTCTTTTTCTTTGCAAACTGACCTCATAGGAAAAGGGAAGAGTCGGATATTTAGGTCCTTTAATTCTGCTCTTTTCCTCCATTAGGGGCAGGGGTGGTGGGCACATCAACTAAGAAGGGATTTATTCAAATACCATGCCTCTTCTCTTTTTAAAAACATTGATTTTGAAAGGTATATTGTATATTTATAAATAAACATTTTGGTTTATTTTGGTTCATGCCACAAATGTTCAGAAGATTTTTTTAAAAATATTTAATCAAATCCATTTTGATTTACAAAGTCCTCATAGTTGGGTTTCAGACATACAATGTTTCAAGGACAATTCCACCACCAGTGCCAACCTCCCTCCACCAATGTTCTCAAAGTGTATCCATACCATTAACCCTTTACCCCCAGCCTACCAGCATAGGAGGCCCATATTAAGTTTTGGAAGTTAAAATTTGGATCTTATGATTTTATTGTTGTTCACTTTGGCTTGAGTATTTAGTTCTGTCTTATTTTTAACACCACCAATGCAGTTGACATCCCTTGTCCCCTGTCCCCCATTCTTCCTATTTGAGTTTCTCCTCCTCCACTCAATTTCTTCCTTCTCACTATACTCGTAGCCCTTGTATCTTATCCTTTCATATCTGTGTTTCTCCTCCTCCACACAATTTCTTTCCTTCTCCTCACTGAATATACTCTGGGGCCAAGAGCATTTAAGAAAATTCCCATTTAAACAATTGCATGTATTCATGCATGTATTATAAATAATGCATTAAAGTGATATAATTTTGTATTTACCTTTCTTCTCTGGATTACTTCATTTAACATTATATCTTCCAGTTGCATCTATTTTGTAGCAAATTTCATGACTACATTATTCCTTACTACTATGTAGTATTCCATTGTATATATGTACCAAATCTTCATGATCCATTTGTTTCTTGTTGGATATCTTTGTTGATTCCAAGTCTTAGCTCTTTACTGAATGCTGCAATAAATTGCAGTGTACATACATCTTTTTGGATCATTATTAATGTCCTGGGGATAGATGCCCCAAAGGGGGATTCCTGGGTCATAATGCAGATGAAATTTTAGTTTATTGAGAATTCCTTAACTGTTTTCCATAGGTATTGGACTAGACAGCATTCTTACCAGCAGTAGATGAAAGTTCCTTTCTCACCACATCCCCACCAATATAAATTGTTCTCAGTATTTTTGATATGTGCCATCCTCACTGGTGTAAGATGATATCTCATTGCTATCTTGATTTGGGTTTCCTTAATCATAAGTGATGATGAGTATTTGTAAGTACCTGCTTGCCATCTGCTGGTCTTCCAAAGAAAGAAGTGTCTGTTCATTTCCTCTCTCCATTTTTGATAGGGTTTTTAGTTTTTCTGAAGCTAACCCTTGTGACTACTTTGTATAGCCTAGATGTCAACCCTTTATCTGATGTGTTCAGTGCAAATATATTCTTCAACTAAACTGTCTTTTAATTTTAGTCCATGGTTCTTTTGCGTACAGAAACATTTTATTTTAATATAGTTCCATTTATTCATATTTTATTCTATAGTCCTTGTTATTGACATCCTACTATTAAAGACTTCGTTGAGATCTAAGTCTTAGAATGTTCTGCCTATGTTTTCCTCAATAAACTTTATGGACTTTGGTCTAATCTCAAGGTCTTTGATCCACTTTGAATTGACTTTTGTACAAGGTTTGAGATATGGATTGATCTTTAAAATTTACATGTAGTTATCCAATTGTTCCACACCATTCGTTGAAGAGACTGTCTTTAATCTATTTCAGGTTCTTGGCTTCATTGTCAAAGATTATTGACCATATACTTGGGAGTTTGTCACTAGATATTCTATTCTGACCCATTGGTCTGAAATTCTGTCTTTGATCCAATGCCATGCTGTTTTGAACACTATTGCCTTGTAGTTGAGCTTCATATTAGGTAATGAGATGCTTCCTTGTTTCTTATTTTTCAGTATAGGTTTGGCTATATTAGGTATTTTATAGTTCCACACAACTTTATAATTGTTTGTTCTACATTCTCGAAGTATGATGTCTGAATTTGGATAGGGATGTCATTCAATCTGTAAAGTAGTTTAGTAAGATATTTATTTTTATTAATATATTTATTTTAATACCTTGATTACAATATGATTGTAGTTGGGTTTCAGTCATATAAAGAACACCCCCCCTTCACCAGTGCAACATTCCCATCACCAATGTCCCAAGTCTGCCTCCTCCCCACCCCACTCTCGCCTATATGCAAAATAGGCTTTCTACGTCCCTCATTCACTGAAATTGTTATGATAGTAATCATTGTAGTTATTTCTCTAAATTCACTCATCACTCTCTATGGTGAGCTTCATGTTGTGAGCTGGACATTCCAACTCTCCTCTCTTTTGTCTCTGAGAATTATTGTAAAAATGTTTTTTATTTTTCTTAAAAATCCATAGTTGAGTGAGACTATTCTGTGTCTATCTCTTTCCTTTTGACTTATTTCACTCAGCATAATAGATTCCATGTTCATCTACGTATAGGAAATTTTCATGACTTCATTCTCCTGATGGCTGCATAATATTCCATTGTGTATATGTACTACCATGGATATGTCTTGAAGTGCTCCCCTTTGGGTCTCTTTTAGCTGGATGTACTACATCCATGGTGGTACATATACATGTACTTGCAGTCTTTAGCTCTGGGAGTTTCTCTGTGATGATTTCTTTGACTGTTGATTCTTCCTGTGGATCTCCTTTCTGAGCCTCTGGAACTCCAATGATTATTAGGTTGTTTCTGTTGTGTTTATGAAATATTTCTATTTTCATCTTTTCACATTTTTGAATACTTTTTCCATTGTCTGATTGTTTGCCTTAAGGTTCTTTTCCAATCTCTTATGCTGTGTGGAGTTTTTCTTCATTTCATCTTCCAGTTCACTGATTCTGTCCTCAGCTGCTGTTACCCTTTTGGAGAGACTTTCCACTGAGGTTTTTAGTTCAGCTACCATGTTTTTCAGATCTGTTATTTCAGTTTGGAGTTTTCTGATTTCTATCTTTGTGTTCTGTTCAGCTGGAGCTATGTTTTCTTTGATTTCCATGAGGATCCTCCATATTTCTATTCTGCATTTCTATTCAAATGGTTGGTATTTTTCAGGTCATCAAGCCTATCATCTTCATTCTCTGTGCATGGTGTTTGTCTATGAGGTTCCCCCATTGTCATGTTTGTATTGTGGGTTTTACTACATGTTATGGTGCTATTCATTGGCTAGAAGATCCCCGGCCACAAAGCAAGCAAAGAGGTCATGCTCCTGCCACCCAGCAGAAGTCAGCTATGTCCAAAGTCTGTGGGCTGGACAACTCACCTCTGGTAAAAGCAGGCCCTCAGGAAGAATGCTGAAGAGATCAAATTCTCAGGCATGGGAAAGTCAGGGGATCGAACTGTGGTCAGTCCTACATCACCCGCATGTGAGGCAAATGCCCTATCGCTGTGCCACCCCCCAGACTCTAATAGCTTTACATTTTTAAGGATTTTTTTGAATGACATGGAGAGGGAACCTATAGGAATCTTTTAAATTGGTCCTACAGAACAAATATTGAGATAATTGAGATAGCGAGACAGGTCGTTTCAATTTATGAATCCTTATTTTTTTTTCCACAGCTGCAAACATTTTTTGAGACATTCCTGAGAGCCAGTTCTCCTCTTCAAGCTTTTGAAAATATGAAAGAAGCAATTAGCAAACTCTTGTTAGCTGCTGAAGTACTCAGTGAAACTACTACTCTGGGACCAAAGGCCTTAAAGAGGTGAAAACAGTTCATTAAAAATGGGATAAAAACTACTTTCTAAAAACGGTTATATAACAAGTGTCTTAATTATCAGAAGTAGGTGTTAGGTACAAAAGTTGATTCCATTGTGTGAACATAGAAGTGAAGAGGACATTTTTGTATTTCTAATAGTGGTATTGCCAGTTCATTGCAGCACTATTTACAATAGCCAGAATCTGGAAACAACCTTGGTGCCTGACAATTGATAAATAGCTAAAGAAACTGTGATATATCTACACAAAGAATACTATACAGCTATTAGAAAAAGTGAAATGAAATTTGCTTATACATGATGGATATGGAGATTATTATACTGATTTAAATGAGTAAATGGGAGAGGGATATGCATAGAATAATCTCACTCATTTGTGTGATAAAAGTAGATAAAAGATTGTATGATAATACCCAGAGACAATAGAGATGAGTGTCAAGAGGACAGTCCATGGTAGTAAGTTTGCTGCGGAGTGGTGAATGCAATTAGGGTAGTGAATGGTCAGTCCACAGTGATAATGATATTTGGAACTGATCACTCTGGACAAGAACTAGATGCTGAAAGGGAATAAAATGATATGCATATAGAACCCTCCATTATCAATAGTGAAAACTACCATCAAAAAAGAAGAGAGAGAAAGAGAGAGAAGTAAAATGACTGCACAAGAGGCAGCATTAGGGGATGGTAGAGAGTGGGTGGGAAATTGGGATCATTGGGGAAATTGGGGAAATGTGCATTGGTGAAGGGTGGTTTACACGTAAGACTGAAACTTAACCATGAGCAATTTTGTTATCATAGTGTTTAAATAAAGTAATTATATATATGAGAACAGCTTAACACCTACAGTTCTAGATCAGTTTCGAGGTATTTGATTTTGGCATAAGAATAAGAGCAGTTTAACATATTTATTTGTTACCTAAATATGTCTTCATAAGAAAAAATGATGAGTTATTCTACATATCTAAAACTGGATTTGGATTTTTTTCAGATGTTGAAATTATAAATTCTTGATTGTCTAACAAAAAATTTATCCACTATTAATATGAACTTCCAAATACACTTTCTAATTTACAGATCCTAAAATTGTAAATGTTGTTACAAACTTGCTAATATCTAAATAGTGATGACAAGATATAAAGCAAAATTGTCCAACGGTTTTTTTATTACAGCCCCATGGAAACTCAAATACCTGTGCTTTTCATTCACTGGTCAAAGTTTTACTAATAGGTTTTATTAGCAAAATTCAAACAGACCATTTTTGTTTGCTAACTTCCTTGACTTCAGGGAGATGTTAAATCTAGCATGAAAGAAGGCCAATGAGGTGCCTTTCTTTAAGTCTTTTTTTTGGGGGGCACACCCGGTGACTCTCAGGGGTCACTCCTGGTTATGCCCTCAGAAATCATTCCTGGCTTGGGAGACCAAATGGGACCAGCAAAGTGAACCGTGGTCTGTCCTAGGTCAGCCACATGCAAGGCAAACACCCTAACACTACACCATCACTCTGGCCCCAACCTCTAGTTAAGTCTTATAATAATTTCTATGTAAATAAGAATTCTAAGCATGCAGGTATAAAAAAATTCATCTTCATATTTAGGTTTTCAAGAAGTAATTTAATTGTTTTATGAAAACATAATAATTGATTAAAAATTAAAAAATTATATGTCATTATGGATTTTCCTTATTTTAAATATTAGTATAGACCTTGAAACTTGTTTCTTTTTTGATGAGGGCACACTCAGGACACTTAAGGGTTGGTTATCTCTGGCTCTGTGCTCAGGAATCACTCCTAATGGTTCTCAGGGGACCATATCGGATTTCAGGGTTCAAACTTGAGTTGGTATCATACAAGGCAAGCACTCTACCTACTCTGCTATCTCTGTGGCCCCAACCTTGTCAATTGTCTATGGTAGCTTTTAAAAATATAGTACCAAATACTAAAATTAATATAGCAAAAAATATTTCTGTGTCTCCTTGTGTGTGTGTTTTTTTCAGATGCAGGTCATGCTTTCAACTTTTAACTTTTGATATTGGTTACAACAGTCTCAAGTACCAGGTGATACTCCAGGTAAGTCTGTAAAAGCTCATTGGAGTTTCTATCCTTTGAAGTGTGTTACTGTGTGTGCATGCTATATTTGTGTGTTGTTTTCATTCACAATAGTGACTCAATAATAAATAGAAACTTGGCATCAATGTTACTATTGGCTTTAATTTGTGTGGATAAGTTTCTGAACTAATCTGTAATGTCTTCTAATATTTAAATTCTAGTTCCCACTATTCACTTTTATAAATAAGTCATCATTTTTGTGGCATTGGGCCACACCGAGTGATGCTCAGGGATTTTTTCTGGCTCTGAACTCTGGAATTACGCCTGGCTGTGCTTGGGGTACCACAGGGGATACTGGAGATTGAACCTGGATCTGCCACTTGCAAGGCAAACACTCTAGCCTGAAATCAAGCATAATTTT
>PVKC010001532.1:0-51318 GCA_004027635.1 Crocidura indochinensis
TTAAAAAAACAATGACTTTAAAGAGGTGCTCATTGATATTTTTTGGTGGAGTGAAGGGATGGAATTCCAAAAGGTAAATGAATTTATGCAGCTCAACAAAAGGAAGAAGAATCACAGTAGAATTCAGAGCAGAGTATTTCCTTCCAATCCACTAGGAGCTACCTCTGTCAGCAAGACTAGTCCATTGTCTTGGAGCCAAGAATATCTATTGAGCAAGGATGAATATATTCGGGAGGCTGTTTACTACTAAGAGAAATAACTCATATTCTAAAGAGTTGAAAACAACAAAACCATTTATTGAGATATTTTTAGAAAAGGCAGGTATATGAAGACTCTTTTTACCCACCCTCCTTGGCTTTTCTCAGTGTGTAATTTCAGGTTTTTTCTCCTGCAGGATGCCTTTCTCCATAATAATGCTTGACCACAAATTCTAACAATGGCTATATTCATACTTTCACAAAATCAACCGTCAGGAAAGAATTAATTTTCTACTGTGATTTAATTATAATACAATATGGAAGAGTTCTTTATTTTCTGGAATATTAGTATTATTGACTAACATTCTTTTTTATTCATGTGCCCCTTTTGTTGGATTACAGCACAGAGATCACACCCTGCTTTATCCAAAACAAAGATTCTCCCCAGCTTCCTCTTTCCTTTCACCCACCCCTTTTGACATGTAAAAGACCCACTTGGACTTGATTAGCTTTAGATAGACAGTGCTGTCTGTTACTGAAGCTCCCCCTCCTGGTTGTGGATTGAGCTGATCAATAAAGATGGCAGGAGAGGTCATTGGTCATTTTGGCAGTTCTTGGACTATGAGGATGGAAGTCCCCCCTCCCCCCAATCCTATGTTTTTTTTCCACCGCATGTCTGTCTTGGTTTATGAATTCTCACAGTGATCCTGCCTCATTCAGACCCGTTCTCCTTAGGTTGGATTATGTCCTATAGCTTACACTTTTGGGTGATGTTTTGGGGAAAGAGAAAAGGAAGGGATACTTATTGTCAGGAGAAATTGGTAAGGAAAGGCTGTTCACACTAAAATGAGACCTTAGAAAAATGTGATAAAAGTCAAGGTATGATTCTCAGTTCTTACTGTATCAACATTTTGGATGATTTATTGATTCATCAAAGGCATTTGTATAAGATAAAAATCTCAAAAACCATTTTTGCTGTGATAAAATAGATGGAAAAAATTTTCTCTATCACACAATAGAAAAGTTCAAATAAGTCAGTACAACTGTGAGTGAAGACTGAATTCTGTTTCAAAGAAACACCAAAATCAGGTGTGTAAGAAGTCTGTGATGGAGCAAGCTACAACACTTCAAACATCTGAATTCTGGAAACCAAGTTTCTCTATACTTAATCTGAAAGTGTCATACCAAAGTGCATCAGAAATCTGTACTTGTCTTTAAGATTTGTCAGTAGAAATCTGAATAAATTCACTTTTGTCTGTTAAAGATATATAATTTAACCTTGGTATTTCCTGGGAGTAAGATTAATTTACTGCTTTTTGGGATGATAAGGAAAACTCCACATTTTAACTGTTTTGTCACCAAAGAGTTAACAGTTGAGAGACATGAACTACATTGACTGTCTTTTCCAGAATTTTTATGAAACTGTAGAGTAGTAATTTTGGCAAAGTGGGACACAGGGAACTTTGAACAGAACTACCCATTTGCACACTCCACCACCTGCACATCAGTAAAAGGTTTCATGAAATCTTGCTACTAAAAGCCTCAAATGTCATTCAAAAATAAAACACTAGCCAACGCTAAAGTAAAAAGGATTTATATGATGGTTAGCACAACTTATGATTAGAATTATAATTTACATATTTGGGAAAGCTATCAGACCATAATTTTCAAAGGGAAATCGTACTATGTTGCATGGACTATTTGAATAAAACAAGTTGTAATCAAAAATTGAGTATTATTGCCAAAATGTGCATGCTTTAAATGCCAACATACCTAAAATATTCTATTTTGTATGATGCACAAATTCCTTCAAATCACTAAGCTATCTAAAGAATGGATTTTTTGGTTTGGGTATTTTTGTTGTTGTGTTTTGGGGCCACACTCATTGATACTCGGGTTACTCCTAGCTATGCGCTCAGAAATTGCTCCTGGCTTGGGGGACCATATGGAATGCTGGGGGATTGAACTACGGTCATTCCTAGGCTAGCACTTGCAAAGTAGATGCCTACCTCTAGCACTGCCACAACTTTGCCCCAAAGAATGGATTTTTTGAAAGGAACTCTGATAAGAAAATATTTGGCACTACTTGAAAAAAAAATACAGAACTCTGTTGGTGATGTGTTTATATGGATTTAGTTAGGGTTGAGCACCACTGAGAATGGCTATCACTTTTTATCAAGAAAGGATCCCCTTTTTATTGCCTTGAATCGTAGAGATCACAAGTAAGAACAGCATGGGTAAGCATTTATCAAAGATTCATCAGTTATGTGGAGAAAAAGAATACTAAGGCTCAATCTTGTCTTTGGTTGGCTGTTGAGATTCAATTGCATACAGCAAAAGGTTGCTCCAAAATGAGTAGAGAAGCAGATAAATTTGGGTGGCCATAGTCACATATTTTTATGTTTTTTTTTTTATTCATTGTCACTGTTCTGCCCAATTAACTCCTCTACAAGTTGAGAAAGAGATGCAAGAACTGGTTGTGTTTGTCTTGCTGGAGTGAAGAGTCCCAGAGTGGATAAAATTTCAAAGAACTGTATTTTTAGACTCAATCATTTATCAGACTTGCCCTGAACTCTAGAGTGGAGGGATAGAGAAAAAGAAGTAATCTCTTCATGATCAAGTGCTTTTAGAACCCATGACTTTATTATTCTGGTAATATTTTCATCATCTTCAATGTCCCATACTCAGGAATGTCTACTGTTTTTTGGAAAACATTGAAGCCTTCTAAGAACTTTAATTTCCTCTTCATCAAGTAAATGAAAGGAGACCAAAGTATAGAAATTATAAAGGAAATTTCTGCTGCTCACACAGAAGAATTTTCTAGGCACTAGAATGATGGGCTAACTTGTATTTGTTGAAAATGTATTGAGGTCTTGAGCTTTCTTATACTTTGACTGATAATAAAAGAATGACCACTTATAAGAAAATCAGAGAAATGTCTCTAGTTTAAACTGAACAAGTGGGATGAATTTAAAAACTATAGAATCTCACTTGGAGAAGAGGTTTGGAACAGTTCTTTATTCTTTGTCCTTATAGTCATACAGAGAGTTTCCATGATAAATGTACCATTCTCAGGATTTATCAAACTTTGTTTCAATTTCCAACTTTCAAATTTGCCATACAAGGCTAGATGAAGAAGGAACTAAATTTCTGAAGTCTTTATTGCTCAAGTATAACTTCATCCTAGCTCTTCTTCATCAATAATGACAGATATTAAGAACTCACTAAAAAAAAAAGAACTCACTAAATATTCATCATTAATGATTGCTAGCTATCATTTTTGGTACTCAGGCTATGGAATTGCTTTATGAAAAAGCATTCTTATATGGTAATGGGCTTTGGAATCAGTGAAAACTACATTTCAAGTTTTGACTCAAATATGAAATAGTTTAATGAACCAAAGCAAAAAGCTTCAGTTTGTTGAGTGTCTGCCTTTCCATCTGTGTAGTGGAATAATAAACTACGTCTCAGAAGGGTAGTTTGAAGATTCAATAAAATGATGTGTGATGTAACCAGTCCAGGATATGAACTTTGCCAGTTTGCATTGTTGGGACATCTTCAATGACTGTGTGTGTTGTGTAACTTTTTGAATAGCATCTGTTTGCTTAACTTCTACTAGTGTATTCTGAATAAAACCTTCTAATTTTTCTCACTACTCAATACAGCTGGTATTTTTTGCTTCAATCTCTTCTCTGTCTGGGTGCGAGAACTAATATTTGACCATGTCTGAGAATTAACAGTGAAGCCCTTTTATTTTATATCTTTAGTCATGACAGGTACTTAATAAATACAAAGAAGTGTAACATTCTATCACTGAGATGAATACCAGTTGGTGGTATAAATGAATGTCTTCTATATTGCATTTCTCCAATTTGAGAATAGCAAAGCAATGCATTATAAAAAGATCAATCATTTTGTCATTATGGTCTTCTTTGGCTACAAACCAATTTATTGGATTCTTTTAGTTTCAAGTAACAATAAAATAAATTGCCTCTTATATTGAAAGGGAAAATATCATGTTTGAGACAGGATTGAGATTTTATGGCCGAGATAAAAATGAGCCCATTGAAAATACACTTTTCTTACCAACAGGTCAGTGAATTATATGTGAATAACATCTATTCCCCCTCCTTGACAGAGTGCCATTTGGGCTTCGATATTTGCGTATTTTTTATTCAGATAGTTCTTGCATTTTAATTTAAAGAGTGATATATTCAACTTTGCCTGATTTATGGATTAAAAAAGGGAGGCCAGATTTCATCTCTTTAAACAACTTCTGTGTACAACTCACAAAACAGTAGAATTTCTCCCCTAACTTGATTAAATAGTCACTACTATAGACTTGCCGTGGTTTAAGGCTAATTTACAGCTTGGTGATTTATCTGGCCAAACTTTATAGCTGAAGAAAAGCAAAGGTAAATGACGCTCCAAGGTCATACTAAAATGCGTTTGGAGATTTCGGGCCAAGAATCTGCTATGCTTTGACTTAGCCACTTTGTCTTCTTTCCTCCCACACTGTGCTCAGCACTATGGTGTAGACAAATGCAACAGTATAGGAGATAAGGGACTTCCTTGAGATCCATGCACATGATCTTGGTTTGATCCCTGGCACAACCCAAATCACTCTTAGAAGTAATCAATGAGCACAGAACTATGAGTAGTCCCTGAGATTTGGTGCTGCTACCCAAACTCTCCCACATCTATACCCACATCGTCAAAAAACAAAAACGTAAAATATCATTCTCTCCAAAGAAGCTACAGTCTCAAGAGATGAGATATCTTGGGCAACAACTGAAAAAGAGCAACAGCCACCCCCACCCCCCAAGAGAGAGCAATGGTCTATGTCCTTTCTCCCACTATCCCAACAGATTCCTGTCCTCTGTCATTTGTGTCCTCTGCTGTCACTACTCCAAACTCGGCTACATCCTCATTCTCATGCTAACATTTCTGTTCATCATTTGCTTTTATATCCTTGCCATTTAGCAAGCCAGTGCCTCATGCTTTTCAACTCATAAACTTCAGGACTTGCTTGAAATGACTCAAAATACAGAAATGTCAGAGACTTGGAACACTTGGAGGAGAAAGAAATAAAAGAGTCTGCATAATGTTATACCTTCTAACACACCTGTCTTCCGCTGGTCTCTCCTCTGCCCTTTCTTCGCTCTTCCTTCTTCAATGACATTTTAATTAAAAAGTTGAAGAAAATCAAACATGCCCGATAAGCCCAGGAACATTCAGCATTTAGATATGAGCATCATATTAGCTCAGATGAAACCTCTCAGCTTGTATGATTCATTTGTGGGAGGTATATGCAGAGTGATAGGAGAAGAAAATCGGGTGTGAAAGTAATAAGTGAAGTCCCCCTTTTCAGAGAACAAAAAGATCCTTAACGAATGTGGGAGAGAAGATGCCCTTTTACTTACAGAAGTGCTTTAAGAGTAAGAGAAGTGTAAAACTGTAGACAGAGAGAGACAGGAAGGGACCAGATTTTCTTTGATTGTAACAGGATGTTTGGTCAAATCTCAGCACCAGCTTGACCTCTTTATATAAAGCACTGGTGCGTGTTGGTCCTAAGCACTCCCTAACAGAATCCATCTCCACTTATAATAGGCAAGGCAGCAGGAGCAGAAACAACAGGGGAAAAAAAGAAGTTACAAATTGGGAAGGGCAGGAAAGCATAGACCTTGGCACTGAGAGTCACATCAATAGGTCTCAAAGCAGAATTTTTCAATGAGCATCAAGTAGAAAAATGATAGAGGAGAGAAAGGGAAGGTGGTTGGAACAGTCTTAGTGATTTTGCTGCAGGCCTCAAGAGTGACTCAAAGCAGAATGTGTGACTTATCCTTTTGTGACTCTCCCATTATCTGAGACTTCCCCCATTAGCTTGGAGGAGGAGGAGCAGGAGTAAAAGATGAGACAGAACAAGGAGGAAGATTATTAAGCAGGGCCTACTAGCTATGGAACATTGGTTGGTTAAAAAATGAGCAAAGCGAAGCATATCATATTAGTTTTTTATTCTAAATAAAATGTGGAATACAAAGGGTAGAAGCACTATAAGGAAGCATAGGCTAGGACTTTAGGCACATCTTTCTATCACTTTCTGTATCTCTGGCTGGGAGAATCTGAAAATTTAAAGATGCTCACAGGTCCTTTGGCTCAGTGACTAGGAACAGAACAGAGACTTGAGAGAAAGAGTAAGCAAGAGTTATCTGGACCCAAGCTTGTCAACTGAGACTCAAAATGGAGGATTTATTTATGTGACCCCCTAGCATGAAACTAAGAGCAGAAGAATGGCATTTGGAGATAGCGTATTGGACTCAACAGCAGGAGGGTGTTCGGATAATTAGAATCATTCATTTTTGAGAACATCGCTTTAGAAGGGGGGTAGGGAAAATCCAACTGGAAATAATTGGAGGTCAGCACGGTTGCCCAGAACGTCAAAAGGGGATTTAGGCTTTGTGTGGAACTTGAGGGGATGAGAAGATACTGGCAGGCATGACAGCTGGAACTGGCTGTAGTGATGCAGGAATAGTTGAGTGGATTTCCCTTTGGGCTCTGGAAGGAAAGAATATGAAGGGATTGGAACATATCCCCCACAAGTTCATCCACTTCAGGTTCCAGTAATGCCTCCCATATTCCTTTTCCCAAGGACTGATTTAGCTATTCATGGGCGTTTATTGTTCCAAGTGAATTTTAGGAGTGTTTGATCCACTTCTTTAAAGAATGCCCTGGGTATCTTTAGAGGGATTGCATTAAATATGTAAAATGTTTTGGGGTAGTATTGCCATTTTAATGATATCAGTCTTGCCAATACATGAGCAGGATATATGTCTCTATTTCCTTATGTCCTCTCTATTTGGGGGTGGGGGCACACATGGTGATGCTCAGGATTTACTCCTGTCTATGTGCCCAGAATTTGCTCCTGGCTTGGGGTACCATATGGAAAGCCAGAGAATTGAACCATAGTCTGTCCTAGGTTGGCATGTGCAAGGCAAATGCCATACCACTTGCACCACCACTCTGGCGCCCACTCTTATTTCTTGAAGTTGGCTTTCGTTTCTTTGTATAGGTCTTTCAACTCCTTAAGTTGACTCCAATTTTGAGTTTCCTTCTGCAACTCAAAGAAAATAGTGCCTCCGATACAAAAGCCACCCACAGAATGGGAGAAACCATTTACCCAATACCCATCAGATAAGTGTCTAATATCTAAAATATACAAGGTACTAACAGAACTAAACAAGAAAAAACACTTAACCCCATCAAAAATGGGGAGAAGAAATAAAAAGATACTTTCTCAAAGAAGAAATACAAAAGGCCAAAAGACACATGAAAAAATGTTCCACATTACTAATCATCAGGGAGATGCAAATCAAAACACCACAGAGACTGGGACACATCACAAAAACCAAAACAATCTTGATGGTAGGATATGGAGGAAAAGAACTCTCATTCACTGATGGTGGGAATGCTGTATAGTCCAGCCTTTATGAAAAAAAAATATGGAGATTCCTCAAAAAATACTGGAAATTGAGATCCCATATGATCCAGCTATACCACTCCTAGGGATATATCCTAGGGGCACAAAAATACAATTCAAAAATCCAGTCCTCATACCTATATAAATTGCAGCACTATTTTCAATAGCCAACCTCTGGAAATAACCAAGATGTCCTTCATCAGATGGATGGCTTAATAAATGGTGGTACATATACACAATGGAATATTATGCAGCCATGAGGAGAGATGAAATTGTCCTATATGTTGATGTACATGAAATCTATTATGCTGAGTAAAATAAGTCAGAGAGAAAGATAGACACAGAATAGTGTCACTGATATATGGGTTTTAAGAAAAATTAAGGACATAATTGTAATAATGCCCAGAGACACTAGAGATGAGGGCTGAAGGACTGGCTCACAATATAAAGCTTACTTCAAAGAGTAGTGGTGCAGTTAGGGAAAAATAACTACATTTATGACTATTATGACAATTTTATGAGAGAAATATACTGCCTGTCTCAAATACAGGCAGGGGTTGGGAAGGAGGGGGGCATTGGTGGTGGAATGTTGCACTGGTGAAGAGGTGTGTTCTGTTTGTGATTAAAACCCAACTCTAATCATGCTTGTAATCATGGTGCTTATATAAAAATTTTACATATTAAAAAAATGTCTCCAATAATGGGTCAGAAAAACAGAAGGTACTTTTTTCAGAGTCTGGTCATGATTGGTCCAGCTATGTGAAAAGAAGATCCTCATTGATGATTGTAAATCTCACTATCTATGTTGGGATATAGGAGTATTTCCCAAGTGGTACTCAGAAAACTCCAAACAGCAAGGTTTGGGTTTGAATATGTAGTACTACTAGGTTACTGGAGTACTCGAGATTATTCAAGGCCACTTTGGAGATGCTGTGGTTCCTAGAATTATCCTGGTGATGCCTTGGAGGCCATGTGGTGCCATGAATCAAACCAAAATTTGGCACATGGATTCTAACCACTGTACTGATTCCTAGTCCATGGGGAAGTCATTTTTGTGAATTAAATGGTACCTTGTCACTAAACCTTTTTTTCCCATTAGCAGAAGAGCTTATGATAATTGTGAAGTACCAAGAATTTAACACTGAGATCCTACAAACAAGTTATATACTTCAGCGCTTTGTTTTATCTCCCCAATGACCTAAAATTCTTTCTCAAGAATGACAGGTGTGGAGAAAAAAAAAAAGAATGACAGGTGAGTTTGATACACATCCTAAAGTTCTCAAGGCTTACTCCTCTCTTCATGCTCAGTGATCATTAATGGCAGTCCTCGGGGTATGATACAAATATAAACAAGGGCGGGTTATTGCAAGGCAGGAGCCTTCTCCACTGTACTATTTCTCTGGTCTATGAAGGTATGAAGGTTCTTCATTAGTAATATAGCTTCTTTTAATTTGATTGTGCCTTAGTTTACTTCTTTTTCTTCAGTTTAGGGCCTATGGGTCCTCACTTTTCTAGATTGCTTTGCAAAGAGAGAGAGATAGAGAGAGAGAGAGAGAGAGAGAGAGAGAGAGAGAGAGAGAGAGAGAGAGAGAGAGAGAGAATGGATAGAACCTAAGTTAATGGCCAAACTTGGTCTCAGGAAACACTGACTAGGTTTCTATTAGTGTATTAGCTCACTTCTCTCTGAGGAGGCAGATCTCCCTGCAGTCTCACACCTTCCACATTTCCTCTCTTCCCAACCACTCTTTCATGCCCTGCTGCAAACCTTCTCTGCCATGCTGCTGCCAACTTTAAATGACTTACCTGTGATTTGCAGAAAACTGACCACCAAATGTGCTGGATATTGACTCTTTATTACAAAATTAATTAAAAATTAGCTGTAAGCATCTTTGTATATATTCTTCTATGAAAAAGTCCCTTGTTTGTCTGGTGATTCCTATATCTTCTCCACTTTGACATCTCCCATTCAAACTAGCTATGTGAATGTGAGTTCTCAGCATTCCAGCATTTCTTCCTCCCTGACTGTCCTTGGCTAATCCCATTCACACAGTCAACCAAAGTTTCCATCTCATACAGAAGCCAAAAGGGTTTGCCTATAGCTAAGACAACATATAAGACTTCTTCATCCTTTACAAAGCAAATCCCTCATGAACTAGCAACAGAACTTACTCAGTGCCTGCCTCTGCCATTTCTTCAATGTCATTTACTTATATCTCTCACTGCTATTACTGCAGCTGAAAACCAAAGAGGAAAGTAATGGTCTCCTTAGAGGGTGGTTGTGAGAATAAAGTGGGATAAGCTATGTAAATAAATTGAATCTATTTCCTGATATTTCTTGGGCCTCAGAAGTAGTTCTTCCATCTGTCTTGAAAGGTTTCATTAAGGTGCATGGGAGAGGAAGGTGACCTGTTGCTCCTACCATTTTAGAAATTTCTTCACTGTCAGGCCTTATGCTTTAGTAGACTGACCTGTCTATTTGTTGAGGTTACCAGGCCCACAGACACCAAATTCATAAAGGTGGTGAAGTGGTTCAGTGAGCAGCCCATGACTAAGAAGGAGAATTTAAAACTGGTATCCCAGATACAGCACTTCCTTTGCTCTCATGAACACACTGTGGACTTTTGGGTCTCTATAGAGATCAACATTGGAACTTTAACAATGAGCTGAAGTGCCTGATGAAGTTTTGTGGAAAGGGAAAACCAAGGAAAGGAGAAGAAAGAGTCATCAAAATGAAATAAAGTTTGGCCTCCAAATTAGAAGTCTCATTCTTAGCATCTGAGATAAATTAATGTCTATCCAGTCTCTCGCTGAGTCAGAAGCATCATAAACTTCCTGAGTCAACAATGATGTGGAGCAACATGTTTGTTGACTGCCAGTTTGATTGAGCTATGACTAAGATCGGGGATTCATTCAAATCCCAAAAGTTGATATGGGTCTTGCTTTTGTCAATGGAAGTTGATGTCAGTCTCTAAGGAATAGAGTGTGCAAATTATTGTTTAATGTTCTATTGGGGATGGAATTGAGATTTTATTTGGGGGGGGGGAGTGGGCATTTCTGTTAAATGAACTTCCTAAAGTTTCCTTGAACTCCCTGACACTAAATGCTTCCATCGTCCAGTCTCACCACCAAGCACAAAACCTATAAGTGCCTCTCCCCCTTTTCCTTTGACAGGAACTAAACATAAATTCCTGGCATGACAGACTCTACTTGGTAGCATTGCATTGATAACCTGCAATGTAAAGGACCTTGGGTCCTAGGTAATAACTGT
The DNA here is from genome assembly GCA_004027635.1 of Crocidura indochinensis. Lineage (NCBI taxonomy): Eukaryota > Metazoa > Chordata > Mammalia > Eulipotyphla > Soricidae > Crocidura > Crocidura indochinensis. Next base: position 10,943 of record PVKC010001532.1, read on the forward strand.
GATTAGCAAGACAAAGATTCTTCAGGAAATCTTCTGTATGTGGGAAATATTCGTATTTTATAATTGCATTAAATGCTATAAAGAAAATAATTGGGGGCCCGGGAGATAGCATGGAGGTAAGGCGTTTGCCTTTCATGCAAAAGGTCATCGGTTTGAATCCTGTTGCCCCATATGGTCCCCCGTGCCTGCCAGGAGCAATTTCTGAGCATGGAGCCAGGAGTAACCCCTGAGCACTGCTGGGTGTGACCCAAAAACCAAAAAAAAAAAAAAAAAAAAAAAAAAAAAAAAAAAAAAAAAAAAAAAAAAAAAGAAAAGAAAAGAAAAGAAAATAATCGAACATTTGTGAGAGTACAGATGAGCCAATGAATCTATCCATTGAGATAGCAAGAAATCCAGACTCACTAGAGAATCTTAGAATTCCCTAGATAGTATACATTTAATCTGACCATTTATGAATGAGTTAGAGTCAGGAAGAATACAAAGAAGTGGTCTGGAAAGTCATGGTGGGTCATCAAAACACTATTTTCAAACTTCTAAGGTCACAATAAGTGTACTTGTGCCTGGAAGTAGAAAGGAACTGGTCACCAGTTCAGCTGATCTGAGGTTGGATCCAGGACATTTTCTGGCTCGCTACAGGCAAAGCTGAAGCAAAGTTGTGGCTGTTGAAATAAAATATCATTTTCATAAATAAGCTTTGCTACACCCAAGCAATGAGTTTGCTAGCATAAGGTGAAGATTTCCTAGTCTTGATATTTATAGGATACTTTTTTTTCTTCCTGAAGGTAAAAATAGTAATAAAAATTTTAAGCCTCCAAAATAGTATAAAAAAAGTATGAAAATTCTGAATCAGAGACCATTTTCTAATAGGAGTCTCAGATATCTTTTTACTGAATTTTATAAAATTAAAATCTTTATTTGGTAAGTTGGCCACTGAAATCCAGTGATGCTCAGTGCTTACTATTGGTTTTGTGTACAGGGATCAATTCGAACTGTTCTGGAAAACTATATGTGGTGCCAAATGTCAAAGTAAAGTGGTTTATGTCAAAAACAGAAACTATATGCCTGCAGTATCTCTCTGGCTTCAAAAATTACAATATTTATATGATAAAACAAGAATTAGGACTCTTTGCCAGAAATCCATAGCTAATATATTAGACATTTTTTTTTGTTTGGTTTTTTGGTCCACACCCGTTTGATGCTCAGGGGTTACACCTGGCTAAGCGCTCAGGAATTGCCCCTGGCTTGGGGGACCATATGGGATGCCGGGGGATCGAACCCCAGTCCTTCCTTGGCTAGTGCTTGCTAGGCAGACAACTTACCTCTTGTGCCACCTTGCTGGCCCCTTATTAAACACTTTTTAAGCATTTGTTCTTTGTTGATGACAAATAATATGACAGAGGATGGGCTGATTTTTTTCTTTTGTTTAGTTTTTGTTTTGGGGTCACACATAGCAATGCTAAGAGATTACCCCATGGCTCTGTGGTCAGAGACCTCTTCTCCTGGCCTTTAATGACACAGATCGAATCCTGGTCTGTCATATGCAAGGCAAACACACTACTGACTGTACTATTTAGCGCTGGATTGGGATTATTTTTTTGACTTTATAGTGTTGGAAACTGTACTTTCAGGGGACTGGATGAATTCTCCTAAATTATTCAGAAGGGCTTATCATACCTCAACTTATTCCTTCAATACTTTTTGCAACTTTGAATCTGTTAAGGATCAGGTAGTTATTCATTGCTCAACTGACCAGATTTATAGATGACAGTTTGTGATTGAATTATGAGAATTACATCATCATAATGTCCTAAGAGCAAATGTACTTGTTGATGATTTTAAGAAATAAAAGTAGATTTAGGAGGGTCAGAGAGATAGCATAAAGTTAGGGCATTTGCCTTGCATGCAAAAGGACTGTGGTTTGAATCCCAGGACCCCATATAGTCACCTGTGCCTTCCAGGGGGGCGATTTCTGAGTGCAGAGCCAGGAATAACCCCTGAGCATTGCCACATGTGACCCAATCCCCCAACAAAAGGAAGTAGATTTAGGAATATGAGTAAAGAAGGCATGGCATACAGATTGTGGAATATGGAATTTAATTATTTTAAACAAGGTCTTCAGGAGATGAATATATCAGACAATTTTTTCCTTTCTGAATGATCAAACACAGAATAGTAGGTCAAATGGCTCTGAATTTAATGCAATTCAATATAATCAACTAAACTCACACTTTCAGTTTATAAAGATAAATCATATCTGTAATCTGATGGAGACTTTGATGGCTACCCCCTGGTGTTTGAATTATCAATATAATTCTTCTTTAGAAGGTGGGAAATTATAAAGTTCAAAGTGGAAATCTAATAATGTTCTAAGGTCAACTAGTGAGAATCATAAACATAATTTATCCCTATAAATCTGGCTTCTTTTCAATTCATTGACTAGCTACTTTAAGTCTTCTGTTTCTCATTTTGAGACAAACCTAAACTAAGTCTCTTATACAAATCACCCTACCAACATTATTTATGGAATCCATATTAACTATGTGCATGGAGGTTACATGGTTTTGCTTGGTGCAATGCTCAATGTCACAGGGATGGCTAATAAAAAAAGACATTTGTAATATACTATCTGTAGTTTTCTTTTGAGACATGGAGCCTCTCTTTAGGACTTTGTGTACTCACTATATTCAAACAAAAAATAAAAAAGAAACTCCCAAATTCCATTCTGTGGTCCCAATCCAGGTCCAGATGGATGTAGTAGTAGGGAAGCAGAAAAGTGATGGTGATAATTGATTAATCTTATTATTTCTTGGGAAAATCTGTTATTTCATTGCTCTTTGGTTTTGTTTTATTCTATCAGCACTTGGACAAATGTAGCAGGTTTTCTGACTGCCAATATAAGAGAGAAAATTAGAGTGAGAGAAAAGAGCAAAGAGGTGAGAGACAAGAATTCTGAGGGTATCACAATGGATAAAAGCAGAAAACAATAGTAACACATGTTTTTAAGCTTTATGAGAGCCCGGGCATTTTCTTTATAATATCTCAGCCAGCTCCTATGAAAATTATAGAATTACTATTGATAGTACTATTTTTCAGACAGTGGCTTAACCTGAAGTAAGACAAATCAGTGGGAGGAAAATAATATAGATTAAAACCCAGATGATCAGCAGTCAATCCTTGAGAAATAATGAGGGCAAAAGAGCATCCTTGTCTTGGCAGTGATGAGAACCTCCATGGCATTTGTACCTAAGAGACTCCATCTTGATAACAAAAGGACTCTCTTTTTCAGCTTAGACTTAAGCAAGATGCTTTGAGTCTGAGAATTAGGGAAGAAACCAGTTCCTCAGTTCTTCCTTACTTTGTCAGTTAGAGTATGCTGACTTCTCAGCTAACCTCAAGTCTCTCTCTTAATATTGAATCTCCTTCCCTTTGAATATGGATAAACACTGGTCAATAAGCTGAATGTGATGTTAGAAAGTGGGGAGCTTTGACATCGACCTCATCAGAGTCTTGTCTGTGAGAGGATGAGAAGAAAAAGAAAGAAGAGAAGATGCCTAGAATTGGGAAGACAGAAGATAGGAAACATTATGGAGAAGTTTCTATTATGTTTATCAAACAGATCACAGACTAGAAGTTTCTAGAGGGCTCCCATTTTAACTAATGAATAAAATCTGTGCGGTGAAACCTTTGTTTCAGCTGGACAATTCAGATAGAAACTCCCAGAGGTATCCAACTCCTGGTTTGGAGATAGAGAAGCATGGAAGGTAAATATGATCTGAAAATAATACTCAAAATACATACTTATTTGTTCTTTTTTGATCAACCTGCTATACACCAAAGCAAGGACACCTGTAACTTTGTGAATATTGAGAATGTATTTATTTTATGAAGTAAGAAAGAAATGGCTTGAGGAAGGAAGTTGAAATTTCCCTGTGTCCCTTTTTCTCTGCCACTCTTGAAAACCTTCAAGATTTGTCTGTGTTAAATTTCTTTCAAAAATATTTTTCATGACTTTGTTTCTCCAGTTCTTGATTGACTTAATTTCTGAAACAATAACAAATCCAGGTGGCCATCCTCTAAAATGTCACCCCCTCTTACTATATGTGATGATGTTAGGAACAACCTGACTTTCTGTTCTGAAGTCAGGTGAGATACCTGGTATAGGATATGCTAAGAGATACAGAAGAAAGAGGGAACTTAGAGCATCCCCTGATAGAAATGGGTTATGAATTGAGGGCAAAGAATGACCATAAAAAAAGAATGTCCCAGAACCCAAGCTTCAAATATTGCTGCTTTTTCTCCCCTCACTGTAGAAAAAAACAGTGAAAGTCTCATTTACCAGAGAGAATGGGGCTTTGCAAGTTTCCCTGAATCTTGTTACAAAATCTGTAAGATTAATTTGCTCTGTCTCTGCATATATTCCTGCTCATTAGCTTCTACTGTAACCTCGTTAAAACTATGTGTCTGGTAGATATTTCTATTCTTTCACCTATTGAAATTATTTTCTGGAGTAAATCTGGGGACTGAATTATTCTCTGCCCTTCTAGTAATAATATAATCACGGACTGTGTAACTTGCTTGGGCCAATGAGATGCTAGTAGAAACTTTATTTTTTTTCGAAATTCTTTAGAATCAGTTCACAGTTTTGATGTTTGTTTTTTTTCTTACAAACACAGGAACAGATAATCTGAAAGCCAGAAATCCAGAGTGAGAGCCACGCAGAGCATGCCATACTGGGCATTTACCTCTAACAAGAAATATATTTGGGGCCAGAGAGAGAAAGAGCTTATGAAACTAAAATTACATGCTTCAAGAGACCCCTCGCTTGATTTCCAGCCTGGTATGGTGATGCAACTCACCCAAATCAGTATTGCTAGGCATAGTTCAATTGGGTCTGAATATACAACCCTCAGGCACATTCTACTAGTCTGAGAATTATGAGAATTCCTTGGAGGTCTCTTGGTATCACTAAGGAATCAGCAAGAGAGAGAGACAGAGAGAGAGAGAGAGTGATATTACATATATAAACATTCTAGGTTGTGAATGTATTGGCATTTGGGGACAGAACAATCTACATTACTCTGACAAATGCATTGTGCAAAAGTTTTGTGTTGCCCGTTACTGAGAAATTCTCAGACTGGCTGAAAGATTCTACGCCAGAAACAAGGGGTCAGTAAAAGAACAACCATAAGAGCAGCAAAGAGAACAGTAGCAGTAGCCATAGTAGCAGCAATCCAGCCACATTCTCCCCGCCTCACTCTCTGGGTATCCAGAGTAATTACAGTGACCTGTGAGTTACATTAGCTTTTCTAGAAATCCACTGTTCTCTAAAAGCAAGGCTGGTCTCTCTGCATTTGCCATATCATTCCTCAACAGCTTGTCCTTAGGGTGGGCGAACAAGGGCTTTTCGCATGCATTCCATTGGCTGCTTTCTGATGTGTGGCTTCACTCCGTCTGCCCTGACATGAGGTTGAATTGTGAAATAGGCCCAGCCTTATCTTGGGCAACCACGCTACAGCAGGGTCTGCAGGTGAGTGTTGAAATATGTCTTGGGGCTTTGGGAACTGTTTTCAATTCAACATTCTGTGATCATTGTCCAAAGATTCTTGATAGTGTCCTTTAGGAGTCACTGAATGAAAAAAAAAATAGGAAGAGAAAAATAAATCATCAGAAAGAAATAACCTTACATTTAGATATCTCACAATTGCACATAAGACAAATACATGTATAGAAAATACTTTTTGGGCCTGGTAAGGATATCTCTATTTGTGTATATAATGCAAATAATAACATGTATAATCATGCATGTCCTCATATGTTTGCACATATTAGGGTTCAAGTCACTTGGGAAAATGTTAATGAGTTGTCAGATTTAATTTCTTTTTACTATTAACTAATATCATTAATAATTTTTATCATTAATTTATTTCTTTTTATCATTAACCGATCAGGAAATATTGGGTAAATAGCTCAGCTTTCTTATATTCCCCCAACTTAGAGAAATGTCCTTTTTTGAAAGAATATTACTCTACTACTTGCCTCAACCTATTAAAGACTATTCTCAACGGTGTTTTATATAGCTTCACACCAAGTACTCGGCATAGAAGAAATAAAGATAAGATTACTTCAGAGAATATTTCTATCCTCAGTCCAAAGCCACTCTGAGTATCAGTTACCCACCTCTGCAGAGAAAAGCACCAGAATTTCAATCAGAATTTATGATTTTATAGTATCCTGGTGATCAGAATCCAAGGACTGCTTAGCAGGGCCATGATATTTTATGATCAATGTGGAGGCTGAGGTATGAATCATGTAGAAGAACATGTGTCTGAGATCATTCATGCTTAGCAGGGTTCTACCCCTTAAGAGCTGGGTGATTGAGGGCATCCAAGCTTTCCATGTGGACTTTTCTCTACTGATGTTGAACACTTGGCAACTAGCTTCATTCAAGTGACTAAGTGGGGAAAAGAGAAAAAGAAGGCAGAAACCACAGTGTCATGTTAAGTACAACATTACAAATGTTATCTCATCATTTTTATTGTATCTATTTATCAAAAGAAAACCACTAGACTTAGTACATCCAAGAAGGAAGGTATTGCACAAGGACATCAATAAAAAGACAGAAGGCTGATGAAGGACAATCTTATGAGTTTGCATATCACTTCTAGAAAATCAGATATGTCTTTAAAATTTTGAGATATGTTTCTTCAACTTTATGCATTTCATGTTAAATTATATCATTTATTTTAATAAAAAGGCAGGGTGTTGTATCCTGTAATATCAGAAAAATAAAATATCTTGGAAGATATAAGCTAATTTTATGTTAAATCTTGTGTACTGAATTTTATATTTTGTTATTTATATGTCAATTTTGTATGATGTATTTTATATAATTTTATATTATTTAAAAAATTATTTCACTTATTTTGATTAGATTTATATAAATTTATATAAATTTTACATGTTATATGTCATATACCATTTATATGTTAAATTTTGTTGCTAAGCTTAAGTCAATTGTACTTATTATAAAAGCTTGGTTTTGGATATGTCTTTACTGTAATGTCATTATTTATAGACTAAGGAAATAAGAGCAGAGGTGAGCAAGAATTTTCCAATGACAAGCTTTCGAGGCAATGGCAGATACAAGAACTCTGTAGTTTGGGTCTAATATAGTTGTTTTCAGTTCTCTGACTTGGACACTCCAGTAGTTAGCACCTGTTCCTTTCTATACAAAAAGTTTCCTAGAGCATATGGCCAATCTTCCTCGACGCAGTGAGATCTTCAACTTTTATACTAAAATAACTAGCCCAAAGATCCCTTTGTTTGTATTCTTTTTTTATGTATAAACTTTTATTTTGATGGATATTTTTTATATTTTTATTTTTTATTAATTTTTATTCTGACCAAAGTGGATTACAAATCATTCACAGTAGTATTTTAAGTTCATAGTAACTTAAATCAGAGGCATTCCCACAGCCAATTTCTCATATGTAATGTGAGAAGTCTTGATCATAATTTTTCTGTTGTCTATGTTTCAATACAATATTTGTTTTTAAATTTTTTCTGGATCACACCTGTTGATGCTCAGGGATTGCTCCTGGCTCTATATTTAGTGATTACTTAAGCATGCTATTGGGGTGGGGCTCATATAAGTTGCCAGAGATTGAACCCATGTCTGCTGCATGTAAGGCAAGCTCCCTATTTGTTGTACTAGTGCTTTAGCCCCAATATCATAACAATTTCTTAATCTTCCAATCTTTTCTCCAAGTATCATACTTATATTTGTTTTTCAGTAAATCCTTGAATCTCAAATTCTATTTCATCTCAACGTACTCTCCTTTCACTAAACTGAGTAGTTTTATAGACCAAATTCAATTCCTTCTTTGAAAGCCCATAGATTTCTTCCCCTTTTACTCAAATGGTCCAATTTATCAATTAGGCAAAGAAGGATTTTTTCCAATAGGGTCCCTAACTTGGGTTGGAATATCATCTCATTCCTTTCTTCAATTCTACACCTCATCAAAGTGGCATTATTTGAATCTTTCTGAAGGGTAAGGTTGTTTTACATTCATGCTGACATCAATACTGCACATCAATGCTGAGGAGTGTTTCCTTGCATTTCTTTCACTCATCCATAAAGATTAATCTCAAATATTGTGTCTTTGGCTTTCTCTCTCTCGCTTTCACTCACAGAATCTATTTCTTATTAATTCCTTTAGTCCTTCTCTACTTCTCCTTTTAGCTTTGTGTCACACCAACAACCACAGGAGTCTCAACACCAACAAACACATCAATGAGAAATTTTGATAGCATTTATTGAATGATGGTATCTCCAACAGAGCTAAGAATGACACCCATTATCATTCTTATTGTCCCATAATAACGTTAAGCTGTCAATACATATAAACTTAATGAGAAATAAGGTTTCTAAATGTGCTAGAAGTCACATTTAGACAGGACACACTGCAATCAAAGTAGAGCTGCAGTGTTCAAGTCAGCCTTATATTCTTTTACTATGATAGATATATGCTTTAGCATTTTGAGGCTATTGATTAGGTAACACTGGATCCGCATGACCTTTGGGGACATTATTTCTGCAATACAAATTTATGCTGTCTTTGCTAAAACCAGCAACCTGAACTTTTCTTAATTAAATTTGAGGATTATTTTGTGAGGATTCTGGGAGGACTTTACGAGGAATGGGATGTGGATTGACTTAGGGCTTTGTTATCACATGTCACTATAAAGTCTTTATAATTGCCTTTGAAACCCCCAGTCATCTGCTCTCTGCACTAGGATTTAGTTTGTCAGCTTCTTAAAATAGTAGTTTTCACGCATGAGCCTGGGCCTACAGTGCTAGTGGGAATATAGATTATGACATATCCAGGCCTTCAAGTTCAGTGGTCTGTGGTACAGGCTGAGAAAATGCAAGTGGGATATGTTCTCAAACACTGCAGTTGGTGGTCAGGGCCTAGGTCACTTATGGTAATTACTGCTTTAAAGGAGTTGTCTGGAAATATTAAAGGAAGCTTAGCTCTGACCTTTCCTTATAGTATATTTACTTTAGACTCCATTCCTTCCAATTGAAAATGGTACTAAAAAGTGACTATTTCTGCATTCCCACTATTTTGTTTCCATAGCAGCTCAACATGAGTCATGAGAGCCATATTCAGAGAGTTCTAACCAATTAATCACATTATCATCATCATCATCATCATCATCATCATCATCATCATCAAAATCTGGGCATTCTGCACTAATTTAGAGTTTATAAAAAGAGGTTGTTTGAAATTAATTTGACAATGAGTTAATATTTATTTTTCATTTATGTTCTAACAATAACTTGGTTATATTCAACTTGGTTGTTAAATGTAGTAAAAATTTAGGCCTTATTGGCTTGGATGGTGGATGGAGGCCTTTCTCCTCCAGCCCAGGACAACGTGTTTCCAACCCCCTTCAGCCAGTGGGTCTACAGTTCCAGGTAGTGGCGAGGAAATTATCCACAGACAGATTCCAGGAGATATCAGCTTTATTCTTGTCCTAGTAACCACATGTGTGGCCTATAAACCTTTTACGCTGGATCCCTATTCAGCCCTGCTTTATACCTTGTCCCTCAGCCATCTCCTCTCCATCCATCTTTCTTGCTCAATCTCTTTCCAAACTCCTCCTCCGACCTTCAAACTGTCATAGATCCAACTGGGAACAAACCAGAGACCAAGAAGAGAGAGCCCTTCTCCTCTGGGTCAGAGCCCTTAAATACCTTTCCAAGGCCCCTCCCAGGAAATGGGCAGGGTCTGCAGGTAAAGTTGCAGGTCATCTCCGGTTCCCAAGACCCCACCCATAAATGGGCGGGTCTCAGGTATTCTGGGGTGGAGCTACTGTTAAATTATTTGGTTTGTAAAAAAAAAAAAAAGAAATTGGCTGTTTAGGGACCCTTGCCATAGCATAGCAGTAGGGTGTTTGCCTTGCACTCAGCTGACCCAGGACCCATATGGTCCCATATGGCTGCCCAAGCCAGGAGCAGTTTCTGAGTACAGAGTCAGGAGTAACCCTTGAGAGTTACTAGGTGTGGCCCAAGAACCAAAAAGAAAAAAATTGGCTGTTTATATAGCCAGGATCTGGACATAAACCAAGTACCCAACAGAGACGAGTGGAGAAAAGTGGACATTACTCCTAACCCATTTGAAAAGGAGAAACCATAGTTTTGTTTGTTTGTTTGTTTCTAATAGACTAAACCTGCAGAGACTCATAAAGTGAAATATGCTAGAAGGCAAAAGATATACTGGATGGATAACCTTATATATGGTATAAAAAGAAATAAAATAAGGGAAGAGAAAATGTTCAATAAACTCCACCCCTTAACTTCTGACCAAAGAATATGTGTTTTCAAGGGACCTTCTTACTTTTATTAAATTCTAGTAGTAAACTAAGCTGAAGGGGTGAAAGGGATAAATGGGGGAAATTGTTACTTAGCTGGGTGCTGGTGGTGTGGTCTGATAGCAAGTTACTTGTAAAATAGAAATGGTTATATTGTTGTAAAACATGTTATTAGATGCTTCCAGCTTTTTCAAAGAGCTATGGTTTTATATTCAATTTTCTAGGATATCTGTTAAAAGAGTTGAAGTGATAGAAACTTACGGAAGTTTCATTTTATCCACTTCCCCACTGACTATGCATGGTAGTGTTTCTTTCTTTTACTAATTATTAGAAAAGAGTCTAAGATGATCTAAGATGAATGTCCGGATTTCTTGTTTCTAGACCCTTGTTGAAATTCTTATCCTATTCATGAATCTCCTGGCTTTCTTTTCTAGCTTCTCCTTTGCTGTTTTTTTTTTTTATCAACTGATAAGTGCACTCAAATTTTAATAATAAAATCCCAAGGACTACATGGATTGCTCTATTTTATCATATATTCCTACATTTCTCTATAAAACTAAGAGGAAAGGAATAAAGAAAGACTGGGGGTCAAGTGATAGTGAATGAATTGATGGGGAAGTAAATAAAGACAGAACTAAATATGCAGCTAAAGTCAACAATAATAGAAACAAGGGAACTGAACTCTAACAATCTAAACTTAAAAGGACCTGTTATCCTGGCAGGCCAGAGGGCAAAGGGTGGTGTTATAGGATGCACTCTGGGGCCATTGGTGGAGGGAGGTTGACACTGGTGATGGGAAGGGCCTGACTCATAGTATATCTGAAATTTAATTATGAAGGACTATGTAGATCACAATTGTTTTAATAAAATTAACAAAAAAAATTCCAAGGATGTTCTCTGCTGTTTTACCTCTAATTCTAAAGGCACATTTTGATTATCAGATTCTCCAAGGTTCAGAAACACTATTTCTAAAAAAAAAAAAAAATACGTGCTTATTTGGAGAGATCCTGGTGACAACAGACCCAACAATATGCAAACACTTTTCACTGAAAAGAAACAAAAAAGCTACTAGCTTTGATCACGAGTAATGATAAAGAGATATCTATGAGTCTGTGTTTATAAATACAATATGCTTAGTGATTTGGGTACAAGAAATGAAGAATTTCATATTTTTATATGTCCTTGAGTATTTACTCAAGGATAAAAGTCTAGTTGAAATCGGTGATCTAATTGGCTAAAAAGCAAGGAAACAAAAATGCCTCTTCTGGGTTTGCTTAGATACTGCAGGTGCGTTTTAAACACCATGAAATTGGAAGCTCCTTTTTGGAGGGAATTGTGAAGGATGTGAGTCAAAACTCAGGTGTTTCAAGCCAATGAGCCATGTCAATGGTTATTCCCTTTCTCCCTCCTCTCTTATTTAGACTTTCAGAAAATGTTGACAATACTTCTTTCAGTTTTTGACATTCACATTTAATTCACTGCAATATAGTCTCTGCCCACAAAGATGGCATGGGCACCCTTGGGACAATTCAGAAATCACCGCTTCATTTTCAAATCCAGTCTGCTTACATCAGACTCTGTTTTACCTCATTTACTGACTGCCTTTGACACCAGTGGCTCTTCTCTCCTTGGAAAATGCCCTTTTTGTGTCGCTTTTCCTCTTCTCATTGAATTCCTTGACCTTGAGTCTTATTATCCTCCTGTCTGTTTCCAGGCCTTCAGGAATGATTCTCGCTCTTCAATATTTCATATTTCATTGGATTTTTTGTCTCTGGTGACTCATTACTCAGTATAAACTCCCTGTTGCTAACTCTTGGGGGTTTTCTTTTTTTGTCAATTACCTTTCTCCCAGTTGTGACCAATCTACAACTCAATAGTCTCCTTGTTGAGCATACTGAAAATTGGTAGGGTATTTTTTAATAGCATGCACTGGAAATTGCATAGGCATGGGGGGGGGGCTCGACCCACCCTCTCCTCCTGAGATAGCCAGCTTCATGTTGCATGGGCCAGTGTATCTATGATCTTTCATGGCTCAGTTTACATCTCATTTCAGAAAAGAGTGAATCTAGGGAGGTGATCCAGTTTGGATTTTGCAAATGCATTTGTGGGTGTGGTTCAGCACTTGTACTGTGTTTAAACCTAGCTTTGTACAATGACTATTTGATCTAATTGATATTTTGAAAAATCACATTAATGATGATAATATTATCTACATGCTTTTAGTCTGCAATTTCATACACTCATTTTACTTGACAGTCAAAGGAATATTATTTTTATTCCATTGTGTCTCAACATCTCTTATTTTAAAATGCCACATACAAAGAAATGGATCATCTTTAGCTAAAAAATACTTTAACCTGTAAAATTTCTCTGCTTGTTATTCTTGCTGCCCACTCCCTGTGTTGCCACTGCACTCCATGACTGGCCTTGGAGAATATAGAAAACACATATAATGGGCCCGGGAGGTAGCATGGAGGTAAGGCGTTTGCCTTTCATGCAAAAGGCCATCGGTTCGAATCCTGGTGCCCCATATGGTCCCCTGTGCCTGCCAGGAGCAATTTCTGATCATGGAGCCAGGAGTAACCCCTGAGCACTGCTGGGTGTGACCCAAAAACCAAAAAAAAAAAAAAAAAAAAAAAAGAAAACACATATAAATATGAAAAGGCATTGGAGACATCTAAAGAGGACAATTCATTCTCTGAAACTATTTTAAAGACATGCAATATTTTAGCTCCATCCTTATGGTCTCTGCAGAATAATTGCCATCATTCTCATTTTATAGTTGCACACAATATAGATACTAAGCCTGTGGAAATATAGGTCATAGGTATATTTTCTGAGCTGAACTGAGAGTCCATGTTCTTAAGTCAAACTAATTTTAAGAAATTGAACATCATCAGGAATACTTTAGTGTCTGTTTAGTAAAACTGTGAAATAAGGGGAAGTTTACACATTCCAGAAATTCACAGAAAGACAAGCACTTCTCAGTAATCAAGGAACAGTAAAGTCAGTTGACCCTACAGGTACACAGGCATTGAAATCAGGATGATACTAATAATTATTACATGAAGTCAGCTTCAGTTTATCACAGGAGCATGTACTCAGTCTAGTACAGCATGTGCCTAGTGCAGTGGTTCACCCACTCCAGAGACTCTCCATTCTCTACTACACACTGTTGTGAAATGTTGGTATTTGGGCCACTCTGGGTGAAGTTCAGGGCTTGCTCCTGGCTCTGTATTCAAGGAATCATTTCTGGTAATGCTCAGGGAATTGTATATAGTGTAGTGTGTTGAATAGCGTCAGCTCTTTTTTAAGGATAAACGCCAACCCTTTCTCCACCCACACTTGTTTTGGGGTCTGGGGTACACACCTGATGGTGCTCAAGGGTTACTCTTAGCTCTGCACTCAAAAATTAGTCCTGACAGGCTGGGAAGACCATCAAGGATGCCTGGGATTGAATATAGGTAAGTTTCATGCATGGCCAATGCCCCACTTGCTGTGCTATTGCTTTAGCCAACTAATTCCATTCACTTCCTATTGAATCCATTCGAGCTGCACTTTTTCTCAAATGTGCTCATGATTTGAATTCTTCTTACTCCTAAGGATTGAGAATTGTTGAACAGGTTATCAAACATGGCTTATCTTCAGATTTTACTCCATATAATCTTTTTAATATTTTTGTTTTGTTTTTGGCCCAAACCAGGTGACGCTCAGGGGTTACTCTTGGCTATGCACTCAGAAATCGCTCCTGGCTTGGGGGACCATATAGGACACTGGGAATCAAACCGAGGTCCATCCTGGATCAGCTGGGTGAAAGAGAAATGCCTTACTGCTATGCTATCACTCCAACCCTTATCTTTTTAATTTTTAAAGCCATCATGATTTATAGTACTGCAACACCACCAGTGGTAAAAATTCATGCATACAACACTCTATATCAGATGCGACATCATTGTGCCTAATGTCCTCTTCTCATCTCAAAGTTTTCCTCTCACCTTCCCTGGCTTCACCTCTTCATTTCAATAAAATCGTCCCCAAACTCTCACTGTTCTGGAAAGCTCCTTTGTATACAGCAGATCTTAGTTTATATTGCTCAGGGCTAGTTGTTGTTCCCAAATTATTAATGTTTATATTCCATATATAAAAGAGATTATTTTCTCACTTTTTCACTTTTTTCTGGCTGACTTCAATTAGTACATACCCTCTAAGATCATTCACATAATGACTAATTGCAGAATTTTGCCTTATAGCTGAGTTGTATTTATCATGTATGTATATGTTTCATAGTTAATTTATCCAGTCATTTATTTTCCAGATTTGTGTTATTACGAATAGTACTGTAATGGAAAGAGGAGATGTGCAGATGTCTTTTCTGAGCAGATCTTTTTGTGATAGATGCCCAGAAGTAGGACTGCTGGTTGATATGAAATCTCATAGCCTGTCAATCCAATTCCAGATCTGGGGCTTCATTTTAGCTATAATGAGACAAATAATATCACCAAGAATTTATTTTATCTCCCACAAAGTGGATATTGCTAGCATGGATCTCTCTAAAGACTCTTACTTTTAATGATGATTTTTTTTCAGTTCACTTGGTCCCATAGTTTAATGTAATAGTGTTTGTGACAATATGTAATAAATCTACAAAATTATAAGTTTTTCTAGGTGTATTAGATCATGAAATAAATGCTTACTAGATTCTTAGGCAAACTTTGACCATGTAGTGCTAAGTCATGTCAACTTCCATGACACATGTACTTGAAGACCAATAAAGGATCTCCTACTTCATAAGAGTCAGATCCAACATCTCCCTGTTGGTTCTCCAGGCAAGTTGAATAACTTTCAGTAGACAAGAAATAGCTGTCAGCATTCTGTCAATCTTCAGGCATTTTGATTAGCATGTGTAATTTGGTCCTTAATCTTGTGACATGGTACACCTGTGCAAATGCCCTTGTGCTTTTGGATCCTTCAAACACTGGCCAAGTCTTGGATCTCAGGTCATTTTCCTATCAATACTTGATGGAGTGTCTTTGAAGTGATGCACTCTCCAGTTTATTTCTGGCTACAATGAACAAGCAAAAGATTTTTCAAGCTCAGAGGGGGATTGTAGATTAAGCTCAGCCCCGGTGAGTGGCAGTGGAAATAATCCAAACAGTAAGCCCATCTTGGAAGCACACTGGAGCTCCCAGCATAAATATGCTATAAAAATGCACCCAAGAGAGGCTGGCTCCTGTTTAATACTTTATTTATGTCCACACAGCATCTAGATTCTAGATTGTGTTTTGTGGCTTACAAAGTTGGGGAAAAAGCACCTTCCTGCTATTTAGTACAAAATATAATTGAATTGTAGGGGTGACTTTGTAAAAGATTCTGTATTTTACAGTGCACAGTTGTTACAACTTCTGTTTCCAGGTTTTACTGTTAAATTGCATTTGCAACCAACTGCTTCAAGAACAAAAGATGGAAGGATTTGTTCTTGAGATTCTATTGTCCTGGAAAGTTAATGTGTTGCTGGACCACCCCAGAAGAGGGATATTCTTGTATCTTTTAACTTTTCTATGAATCTTCATAAAGAATACATGAAAATTGCATATTTTCCATATAACTGGAGAGAAAATGAGCCTTGTGGAAATAAAGGCAGCTACCTAGGATTTTGAATGAAGCAGATGCTGACCTACGCACTAAACTTGCATCTTTTAATTGAATATCTTGTGCTTAACTCTCTCCCTTTATGTGTCCCTTTAAATGTAGAGTGAAGAATTTGAAAGATATTACTAGCTCCCACATGGTCATATATTTTTGAGACTAGCCCTTGATCAGAAGAATCAGAAGATCAGAAGAATCTGTCCAGTCTAGTGCATTGACTCATATCATGTCCTCAAAGTACACAATTATATATGTGTATATATACAAGTATAAGTGTGTGTATATGTATATATACATATATATGCCAGACAACAGTCAACAATGTCAACTTTAATGCTTATATGGTGTAAAATTTATTGTGCATCTGGCAGATATAAGTCAAGTTGGTCAAGACATTTTAACTGAAAATTTACTATGTACCAAGGCATCAGGTAATTTGTTTCAGAGTATCTGGAATGACCAGACATATCACAATTTACCTCTATTCATGTACTTCTAATCATTCACCCATATATACTACTTCCTCCACCCCTTTCTATCCCTTCATTCAAATATTTATTAGACTATTCATTTCTCTAAGCCATTTTGTGCTAAGCTATATATAATATGGTGATGTCTAAAAAAACAAAAGATGAGAAAATTAATTTAGATAAATAATTGATCAGGGCTTTATATATTCACATGAAAAGCAAGAATCTTCTTGAAAGAAGTTTCCCCCTTGTGTCTCCATCTTAGTAATTTTTGTTCACTCAATAAAAGTAGATTAATATCTGCTGAGATTTTTGTGATTGAAGATTTTTGTGATTTTTGAGATCCAACCTTAGAGTGTTGGAAAATTTTCCTTCTTTTACCCTGTATATTTTGCCTGCTGGATCCTTCTGTGACTCTGTTTTTCAACTACCTGGCAGATGGAACCTGGTAGGGCAAATGTTCCAGGTATTCCCCTTCAGGTGAAAGCTTTTGTGATATATCTCCAGAGATGGGTAAGGGCAGCACAAAGAGGGTCACCAACTCCTCATAGTCAGCTCACTAATCATGCTTGACTCTGGGCCATCCCTCCTCCTTCACAGAGACTACTGATTGGGAAATAAAGCTACTTTTATGACCCATTACATTTCTTCCAAAACATTCCTAATTTCTAATGCTTATGTTTAAATTCTCCCTGATGCCTCAAGTTCCTGGCTGCCCATCTCTGGTGTCCTGGGCCCTACCACTCTTCACGCATTCCACTACATCATGTCCTATATAAGTATTGCTAGATGGAATAAAGTGTCTCTTGTCACCTCAGATCCATTCTTCCTGGGCAATAAGCTGGGGTAGCATACCTTATCCTGAACGCACTGGCTTACTGACTGAGAAGGCAGACACAATTGTCAGTGATTATAGCTGCCCTCCAGTAGACTGCCTAAAATTGACCTTTCTTTCTCCTCTCCCATAACTACAGAAGCTCTGACAAAAAGGAAATACTTAAGCTAATGCCATTGAAGCTTTCGACTGTGCAGACTTACTGCATTTCTAGTTATGACAGCTCTCAGCCTGTACGACTGCACCTATTAATTGTAATTGAATACTTAAATAAAGTGAAATATGCTTCATAAAACGCAGGTGTCAAATCAATTGCAGCAAGCCATGTTTTTTTCTTCAAAGTACTCTGCCAAGATTTATTGGATTGATTTTCTTGTATTTACCTTATTTTTCACTCTATTACTAGTTCATCACTTCAATTTCTGATTAAGAAATGGCATCAAATAAGTGTTTGTGCTAAGTTCCCAGTTAAACAAAATATAAACACCATGCTGGTAATGCATTACAGTAAACTATGAAATATTTATCAAAATTTTATTTGACACATGCACAGAATGAATCCATACTTTGTCCTTCTGAAGCAACCGGAATGGAATACATATGCATAATTAATTCATGGACCTTCACAAATATTGTTTAAGTTAAGTCACATTTTTACCCCTCTGACAGTTGGTCAGATGGAGCTTGTGGAAATTATGTTATTCATTCATGTCATTATATTATCTGTCAATCCCAGATGGCTATTGAATCATCAGGTAGTCGAGTAGGGACGGATGCTTTTCAGAGCCCTGCTATTATTATTCTGTGGAGTATTCTTGATTTCATCAAAGAAAAGATTCAGCTAATATAAAAAAAACTAAGCCTCTATATCTTTTTTTCTTTGAGCTGCTTTCCTCATCAAGGAAAGCAATATTGCAAGATTAATTAAAAAATGTTAAATACCCAAGTATGCTTCTTTTGTATCTCAAAAATACTGCTAAGCCAGCAAGTGGGAGTTGATAGAACCCTTTAGAATGTCATTTGAAAGGACCAATAGGAGAGAATGAACCCAGTAGTTATCTAGGACCACAATTGAACTGGGATAGCACAGTATAAAGAAAATAGAGGGTTCAGGAGGACTGACAATATTTTTCAAAGGGTCAAAAGTAAAAGTGCCTCAGGAAATAAAGTTGAACAGGAGATCTATCTATGGGTGCTAAAAACATCTGAGAACAATAGATGGTGAGAGTAAAAGTGATATTACTTTTTTATTTTTTTGGTGGGGGATATTCCGTGATAGGTTCAAATCTGGCAATGCTCAGGGATTACTCCTGGTGGGCTCAAAGGCTATATGGATTCCAAGGACCATAGCTAGATCAGCTGCATGCAAGATAAATGTCCTATTCACTCTACTGTTACTCCAGTCCCAAGGTTGTATTTCTTTGGGGGAATTAAAGAAGCATGTGCCTGACATATAATCCATGTGTTTCTCCCCCATTAGACCCTGGATTTGAGTGTATCAGACATTGGCTTCTGTAATTTAATGTAAAACCTGAGCAGAGGCAGATAGCTCTCTCTGTCTCTGTCTGGAATATTAGGCTCCCAAGAGAGCTATTTCTCTACATAGTCACTTGAATTTATTTGTTAAACACTTCAGTATCAGCAGTAACCAATGACTGGATGCAACTGAAACTTAGTGCCTCATAGTCAGGACGCCAGAGATAGAAATGACAATGCTTGCAACATGAGTTCCTTCCCAAGACACTACTCTGGGTCTCTCTCTTTTTATTCCTGATCATTGTAGGCACTGCTTGGTATTCCTTGACTTCTAGAAGACTCTCAGACTTTTCATATGGATGCTTGGTATGATGCTGTCATGTGACCTTGTATCAGTACCTATAGAGTCACAAGGTGTTCAATCAAGATTCATCCCAATGGTGTCACTAATTTATTAAATATGTAAACCCCCTTTTCAGGTAGGATTCCCATTTTATGTGCTAAGTTTAAAATGCCAATGTATTATAAATTGAAGGGAGCTACAATTCAAATCATAACAGCAGAGCTAATAAATGTTACAATCTCTGCTTCTCCACACACTAACATCTCAGATTGTACAGTTCACAAAATCCATGACTATTTTCACACCAGGCTTCATTTACATAATTCAAACCAAATCAATGCTTTTCACTCTATTATTCTGGGAAACATTTATCTCAAGGAGACAGGACCAGAAAGATGAGTATAAGAGCATAATTATTTCTACTTAAATCCTTGGTACCCTATCTTATCTGACATCAAGCAAATGTTCCATCAGTATTTCTTAAGTGAATAAGTACTTGGTAATAATAATACAAAATTATACAGTGTTAAGATGATTGAAATATCCATGATTACTTTTAAGAATCAAATATTTGACCTTTGGATTTTACATCTTCCAGTTACCTTAGTATTGTTCTTTGCTAAAAATAAGTTCTTAGATCATATAATAATTTTACCTTCCTATGAAAATAATTGTTTTACAAAATTGTTTTAAATAAATATTTTTGCCTATGGATTTTGTATTCTTGGGAGAGTCTTGTGAATGTCTTTGAATATTAGTCTCTTTATCTATTAAGGCAAAGCTTCCACATGAGAATTAACTGAACATTCCAGTTAAACTGTGGAAAACAAAGGTGGCAAAAGAGTAACTTTATAAAAATTGCATAATTATTATGGGCTTAGTAAAAGAAATAGTAAGCAGGGAAGGCACTTGCCTTGCATATATCTGCACTGGACTTGATTCCCAGTATCTCTTATGGTCACCTGAGAACTTCCAGGAGTAATTCTTGAGCACAAACTCAGGAGTAAACTCTGAGCACTGTCAGGTGTGTCTCCTCAAAATAATTACTCCAGGCATGATGGTTTATGTGAGTCACATTTAAATAGCATGGCATTTTATAATGTAGATGTGACTTGTATTTCCATCTGACACAAACTATGACCCAGAGGATCTCAGGAGCTATCAGAGGTGCTCAGAGTTTTAGAAAAGTGGGAGAAGGATAAGGGACAGTCTTGGGGTAGGCCAGTCTGAATTCAAAGTCTTATGAATCCTTTTTCTCATCCTGTTTAGGTGTTAATATCATTTTAGAACTCGATAATGAATTTCAGCTTAACTTCAGATAGAAAACAATAAATTTAACTTTAGGCCATTTATATGACAGGAGCTTCCAGATGACGTAAAGTAAAATCTATTCAGTAAACATTACTGATTTTCTGTCATAGGCAGAAAACAAAGCCTAGCTTTGAGGATGGTCCAACTCAAGTTCTTCACTGTGATACTATTGTGACACTCCTGGCTCCCTCCAGGTAAAGAGTTGGACTGTTGTGGTAACCACACACATCTCAAAAGAACGAAGTTCCAAATGGGTGTGTGGCTCACAAGTAGACTTTAAGCAACACACACACACACACACGCGCACACATTTTAAAGTGGAAAAAAATTGGAATAATAATTAAGTAAGGAGTTAATAGTATGATTATAGCCAATGAAAGCAGATCACAACTCAAAAGAATCTTGAAAAACCAAGCTTTGTAGTGTTGATAAGAGGTTAAAGACATCATGAATATCCCATGAATTTATGCAATGGAAATGACATCTGACTTGACTATCCTGAGAATCTTCTGCAGTCTCTCTCTCTCTCTACATATATATATATGTATATACATATATATATTTAGTCTCTAAGCCTAATATCATAGACTGTGACTCAAAGCAGTTCCCCCAAATACTGAGATCTAAGCAGAAACTATAAAGTACATTGAAGAACATATAGGTAGAAAACTATAAGATTTGAAACTCAGGGACAAAGTTTTAGTAAATGAATGTGAGTACTAGAAAGGCATTGGCACACTCCATTTTTATTATTCCAAGTTATTCCAAATTTAGAGTGAGAGCCATGAATTTTGAAAGTCTAATTCACCGTAAATGTTAATGAATAAAGTGATTGAGACTAAATTTTCTGCATGCTTGGACCCATTCGTTTGAATATAAGTTGAAACCATCTCACTCATTTAACATAAATGGATGTCTGAAGCAGGAAAAATAATTGAAGGAGATGTATTGATCTACTTTTATTTTTTTAGATGAGAGCCCAATTAAATGACTTTGAACCTTGTAAAAGTTCAAGCCTTCAACCGATTTTTTTAACTACGATAAAACAGAAATTACTTCAGTCTACATGAAGATCATATACCCCATTGATACCACCGGGTAATACTGGCTTATATGGAGACCATCAGCTCTGCTTATTTTCAAAAAAATACACAGACACTCAGGAGCAAACTGGACATGTGGCTGGAGCAGATGGAGGCTTGGGACTGTAGCTAGCTCTCAGTGCTACACTATTCTGAAGTCATTGAAATCACAGTTGTTGATGAACGTAGTGGGGGAAAAAACCTGTTTTTAGGAGTGTTCCATAGACCTGATGGACATGTTTTCTAGTCTGTGTATCTGTGTTTCCCTTTAGACTCCAACTCTGAGAACAAATTTCAGTCATGTAGCATCTGCTTAATCACTTAACCTGAGATTTCAGAAAAATCTCATTATTCCAAGAGCAAACTATGACTGGAAAGAGATGAGCAGAGAAAAGAATTTAGATGACAGGAAGAAAAATTCTGTAGAACTCTTAACAATTGGCAGGTATGTAAGTAGTTTCTACCAGAATGCGAGAGAATTTAAACACTTAGAATAACCTTTGAGGACATAGGCTTGCAGTTAACAGAGAGAAGGTATCTCACAGAATATTCCAAATCCAATGATTGTATTCTAATTTACTTGTCCAGGAACTGTTCCTAGGCCCACAACAGCACACTCTTTTTTTATATTTTATTTAAACACCTTGATTACATACATGATTGTGTTTGGATTTCAGTCATGTAAATAACACCACCCATCACCAGTGCAATTCCCATCACCAATGTCCCAAATCTCCCTCCTCCCCACCCAACCCGTGCCTGTACTCTTGACAGGCTTTCCATTTCCCTCATACATTCTCATTATTAGGACAGTTCAAAATGTAGTTATTTCTCTAACTAAACTCATCACTCTTTGTGGTGAGCTTCATGAAGTGAGTTGGAACTTCCAGCTCTTTTGTAACTGAAAATTATTATTGCAAGGACGTCTTTCATTTTTCTTAAAACCCATAGATGAGTGAGACCATTCTGTGTTTTTCTCTCTCTCTCTCTCTGACTTATTTCACTCAGCATAATAAATTCCATGTACATCCATGTATAGGAAAATTTCATGACTTCATCTCTCCTGACAACTGCATAATATTCCATTGTGTATAAGTACCACAGTTTCTTTATCCATTCGTCTGTTGAAGGGCATCTTGGTTGTTTCCAGAGTCTTGCTATGGTAAATAGAACAGCATACTCTTTTAAGAATAATATTAAGTTTACAGAGTCTCTTTTTGTGTCGCTGCTGTAAAATCCATTTGTTGATACAATTTGCTATCAAATTGCTCAAAAGTTCAGAGCTAGAAGGATAGCAGAGCTTGTAAGATGCTTGCTTTGCATGCTACTGAACTGGGATCAATTCTTGCAACCCTTATGTTCCTCCAAGCCCACTAGCAGTACTCCCTGAGCTCAATCAGGAATAAGACCTAAGTAATGTTGAGTGTGGTAAAAAAAAATGGTCAAATTTCCATGAGGATTTTATATTTTAAAGCTATCAGAGAGGAAAGAGAAAGTACATTTGTGTAAGTCCCTATGGTTTTTGCCAAATTAATTAGACATCTATCTACATGCAGTAACAACAATATTCACTGGTTCTTGTCTGAGCTTTCTAACTTTATTAGCTCTGGAGAGGCCACGAGCTACTGAGATGCCACAGCAGAACCATGTCCTAGATTTCACTTCTTCCTTAGATGATATGAATATTTTTCCATTCAATGGCTAAATGAATGAATGAACTCTTTATTTATTTTTATTATTAATAATTTTAATTTTGACCAAAGTGGATTGCAAATCATTCAAAGTAGTATTTCAGGTACATAGTGACAATGAATGAAGGGCATTCCCACCACCAATGTTGTCCTCCCTCCACCCCTGTTCCCAGCATGCATCCCATATAGCCCCTCTGTTGCCCCCTAGGCTGCTAGTATAAGTGGTCCCATTTGTGTTTAGCTTGTTGTAGATTGGGTATTGATTCTGTTGTAGTTGGCTTTGGATTTGGTGTTCAAGTCTAATCATTTTTTATTTCCACTCAATGTTCATACAACTGTTTGGTCTTGGTGCCCTCCATTATTTCCCCCCTCAATGTGTGAGGCAAAACAAGATGGTTTAAGTTATGTGGTTCTGTTTGAAGATAAGAAAAGAACAAAAAAGAAAAGAGAAAAAAATGGGGGTAAAAACTCAAAAAAGCAAAAAACCCAGAGGAGTCCTTCTAGAGACTATAATATTATTCATCTTAACTCAACCAGTCATTAAAGCTCACATCCAGCCTATTAGGGTCAGACCTCTAACAACACCTAAGAATAGATTACTAATGTAAGTCTATATGTGGGCATGAGTACATAGAGATAGATCTCTGCTAAGAGACTCAAATCTAATTTGTAAACAATCAATGTCTATAGTGTATATAACCCCTCCTATATACTATCCCTCCTTTTCCCCCCTCAGAAATCCTACTATCCCTTCACCCCCAGTCCAAATATGATATCCCATCTTATTAACACTTGTTATCTTCAGTTCTTAAGGCATTAGGTATCAAGACTGACCTCCTGACCCAACAAGCCATCACCCAGCGCCCAAGTGGAGAGACACCCACTCAGTCTCACATCCTGCCCCACAGCAAGAAACTACAACCAACACTTCTGATGACTCATGCTCTGTGGCCCTCCCTCTCACCCCCCCCCCAATTGTGGACTGTTGCTTGATACCAGAACCAGCTCCAGAACAGCTCCACTGCAAGAACTCTACTCAAGCCCTTTCCGCTGCAAATCACTTCCCAAACTCAACAAGACCAGGGTGTGTGATGAAAATATGCCCTGGATTCCACCCCCCCACAAGAATATCTTTATTTAATATGTAAAATATTTATTAAAATACTATGATTTCAAGCATGATTGTAGTTAGTTTTTATTCATAAACAAAATACCCCCCCTTCACCAGTGCAACATTCCCACCACCACTGTCCCCCTCTTTTGTCAACCCATAGACTATTCATCTGTGGAAGTTCTTTATCCCCTATCCAGTGTAGATTGCCTCTTCATAAAGGTGATGGAATTTACTTAAGTTCCCAAAAAACTTTAAAAGTTCAAAGCCAAGATCTTTTACAGGCCATCAACACAAAATTTTGGATGCTAGTTGTGAAATATAACTGAATGTTGCCATGGAAAAATGTTGCCTTACACAAAGTCTGAGTTTCATACTGCCTCATTCTTTATTTTTCATTTCAGGCATGTTGTTAAAGAATAGTGACAATTGAGTGAGATAGAGCATCTTGCTAATCTGAAGCCAATGATCCCATTTTATCTCTGCCCCCCAACCCGAAGGATTTAAATTGGATAGACGAGAAGCATTTATTGCTTGAAATGTGAATATTATTCATGATAAGTAACAAATCAGAATTGATGACAGTCAAAATTTAGACACAATGAGATGAAATGCTAGACCCATGATATGTTCTGAAAAGTTTAATGACTGTTTTTGCATCATTTGGCACATTTTTGAGATGGTTCAGAATAGATGACAGAAAAACAAAATGAGGGAAGTAACTTTTAAAATTTAGACAAAGGAGTATAGAGTAGCAGAGGGACATTTTCTTTATTTAGAAAGATAGACCAGAAGGTGCCCTTAGTAATTTTTAAGGGTTTTATTTCTTATTGTGTTTAAATTGTCACAGATAAATGTAACATATTATTTATACTGATGTAGGTACATGAGGCAACTAGATATATAGAAAATGACACATGAAACTCAAGGGTTGAGAGCTTGAGAACAGTCACTCAGTTCAACTTCTGTAGGATAACAATGAAACTGTTTTAAAACTCTTTTGTTGAAAGAATTAGACACTCTCCATCTCTAATTCTCTAAACTGAATATTAGGAAACAGTTGTGATGAGAGGAAATATGAGTTAAACTGATATCCATTGTAAAGATAAAATAATTTCTAAACTCTATTTGTTTTTTAGATGTTTACAACAGAAACTTTATGTAGGAATCTAGAATTATGTCAACTCCTTTTTTCATTGACTTTCACTATATAAAGGAACATTTGCCTCAAATAGCATAAAATAATTTTGATTTATGTACATATTTAAGTGTACAATCTCTGATAATAAAATGGTGGCCCAGGGTCACATGTAATCAATAAGTGAGAAAAGAGGAGGTATATAAAATAATATTTCTTAGGCAGGATAAGCAAAAACAAGATTATTGAAATCTATAGGGTATTTAAATTCTAGCTAGTAATACATAGTTGCTTTTCTTGAATAATAAAATAAATATATTATTAACCAATTAATAGCATCTAAAAACTATTCTTTAACAGACTTAAAGTTTTAAAAACGATCTTTCCTAAAGTAGCGGTCAGGAAAAATGAAGATTAAGTTAAGCAAAAAAAGTAAAAGAAGTCGCAAATTAAGAACCAAACATTGAGATTATAAAGTTGTACTTTTTATTTGGTTTCAAAATTGTGAATTAAGGGGCCCGGGAGATAGCATGGAGGTAAGGCGTTTGTCTTTCATGCACCGGGTTCGAATCCCGGTGCCCCATATGGTCCCCTGTGCCTGCCAGGAGCAATTTCTGAGCATGGAGCCAGGAGTAACCCCTGAGCACTGCCGGGTGTGACCCCCCCCAAAAAAAAAAAACAAAAAACAAAAAAAAAAGTTGTGAATTAAGAACCAAATATCAAAATTATAAAGTTGCCCTTTATAGTTGGTTTACAACTGCCAAAATAATGTTTTTTTTTATAATTTTAATAATGCTTTATTTCTACAAACCGACTTTTAGTATTGATTCTCTACAATTCAGTAACCCTGACTGAAAAGTTCTTTAAAGTATTTTTCAACCTGAGGCCATATGACCCACCCTATACAATTCTAAGTTTAAAGGGGGTCAAGGGTAAAAATTGTGTAAATGGGAGACCTTGGCAGAAGACTAGGTGTCAGCAGTAAGTCAAAGGATTCAGAGAAAGGAAACAAGTTCAGAAAGGGGCCATGTTGGAAAAATATTGAGGCACACTGCTGGAAGGAACAGCTATGAGAAAGTGCAGGCAATAATGACAACTAACCTCTAGAGGGCTCCCTAGAAACCAGAACTCGTTCAAGAAGTGGAATCTCAGAATTGTACACAGGGAAAATCTTTGCTTTAAAAGGTTGGTTTGTATATTTAATTCCAAAGATGAGTTTGCAAATCAAAAAGAAATACAAGTACGTAGTCATCGTTTTGTATGTCTCAAGTCTTTAAGTTTTTGCCATCTCTATAATGCTAAGCAAACTAGTAATTACTGTTGATTATTTGTTCATTGATCTCTACTCCTTGTACCAAACACAACGCCCCTTATGGAAAGAGGTGACTAAAAATTAGTAGGTTGATCTGAATGGATTGTCTCCTTTAGTATAAATCATGTTTGTGGATTTTGTTCCTAGAGAATGAAACTGAAAATATTAAAAAAAAAAACACATAACATTTCATAATTAACAAGTACTTCCATGCACATTATCTTATTAAAGTCTAAAGTACTAATGCATCAGGAGCTATTTTCATTTACCTAGATGAAATGACTCATAGAAGGAACTCTAGTTGACTCAAATTTAGCTCTTTGGATTTCTTTTGAATATCAATGACCTTGTCATTGACTCATGGCTACTTCTTATTTTTCAAGTAATCAAGTAGCAAGTCAGTAATCTTGCAAGAAGTGTCCCCTACTGCTAAAAATAAAATGCCCCGGGGGAGAGAGAAGACACAAGACATCATCTTAGCTAATGAATCATAATATTGGAAATTTGATTGATTTAGAAAGATAGAGGGGACCTGGTAACGGATACTGGTAAAAATAATCTCTGAAATCTGAACTAGCCTGAAGACCTGGAAGCCTGTGAGACAACATACTGTTTTCAGGAGTCTGGAAAGCCATTGAGATTCAGAGTTCTAGGCCCAAGCACTGAGGAAGATGCCTGTGAACAGCTTTAGTTAAGAATGCTCAGAATGAAAGAAAGGCTAGAATGAACAATCAGATATATACTTTTCCCCCCATGAAGAGCCCCATTAATTCCTACTTGTGAAAGAATTTGAACTAAAGGCAGATGTGAAAAATATCCATACTTATACTTCCCCTTCTAAGGCTCTCTCTACTCCGGAAAAGATAGTGTTCTTTCTTGAGCATATATCTTTATTTAACTTCACTGTTCCTCTGCTCCTGGAATCCTTTTCTGTGAGGGAAAGATTCGGGACCCGAAAAGTCTGTTTAAGGTCCACGATTGAATTTCCTTTCCCACAAAGGGCACTTCTTTGCTTCAGCATGACTCCATGGCTTCCAAGAAACTGGACATCAGGAACAAAATTAAAAAAAAATTAAGTGAGACTGCATCAAGCTAATGTATCTTCATGCAAAATTAACTCTGCCAAAACTAAAATACAGCAAACTGAGTGAGAAAAAAATATTTGCAACCAACACCATAAATAAAGGCTTGATTGATATACAGAAGTTATGAAGTTATGATCTTCAAAAAAGATCAACATAAATTTAAAAACAGGGACGGTGGTACAAGTGGTTGGGCATTTGTCTTGCATGCATTAACCTAGGATTTGGATAGATCCCCCGGTGTCCAATATGGTTCCCCAAACCAGGAGTGATTTCTGAGCACATAGCCAGGAGTGACACCTGAGTGTCACTAGGTGTGGGGCAAAGAGCAAAAATAAAAAAAAAAATGGGGAAAGGAAATAAACAGACATTTTTCAGAGGAAGAAAAGCAGGTAAACAATAGGCATATAAGTTCTTAGCATAATTTATCATCAAGAAAATCCAAATCAAGACAAAAACTCGAGGGCCAGAGAGATAGCATGGAGGTAAGGCATTTGCCTTTCATGCAGAAGGTCAGTGGTTCCAATTCCGGCATTCTATATGGTCCCCTGTGTCTGCCAGGGTCGATTTCTGAGCATAGAGCCAGGAGTAACCCCTGAGCGCTGCCAGGTGTGACCCAAAAACCAAAAAAAAAAAAAGAAGCAAGACAAAAACTCTGCCTATGAGGATGTGGTAAAAAATGGAATTCTCATCCACTTATGATGAGAATCTTGTCTGGTTCAACCCCTTTGAAAAGCTAAAGATATGAAGAGTTCTCAGTAAACTAAGAATCTTGCTAGCATATGACCCAGCAACTCCATTTTTGGGTATCAACTTGAGGACTTTAAAAAATATTTGTTCAATGGGACATATGTACAATATTATTCATTGCAGTACTTAGTAAAATAGCTAAGAAATGTAATCAACAAAGTTGTCAAATGACAGATGAATGGATTATAAAGATGTGGTATGTCTACAAACAACTATAAATGTTCCACATGCAATAATTCCCACTCTGGGGAGAACGAGTCTGGAGCAGAGGTTGCCGCAGAAAATAATCCAAAACCAAGCATATGAGTGTGAAGCAGGTGTGGTCTAGGAAACTTCCACCTTGTGGAGCAAGAGGAAGAGGCCAATTGAGACCACAGTATTTATTGGGAAATTAAGACCACCCCCATGGATAGGGCGAGCAAAGGCAAAGGACCTATCTAGAAGCTCTTCTTGCCTAGATGGGTCTTTGGCATGTAGACAGAAAGCCATCTTTTGCTTAGAGAGAAAAATGGTTATAATACAACACACAATAAAATGCTATACAGTTTCAAGGAACAATGAGATCCTACAATTCCAACTTAGTTGGAACTGGAGGACATCATGTTGATTAAAGAAAGCCAGAAGAAGAAAGACAAACACAGAATGATCTCCCTTGTGTGTGATATACAAATATGAGGATGAGGATAATGCAGTAAGGTGGGATGCCTGTGTTGCACTTAAAACCAGAGAGTAGAGAGGAGAAAGCCTGAGAAAGAAAAATTAAGGTGGTCAGGTTGAAGATAAGAAAGGGAAGTAACAGGGGAACAGATATTGGGCAATTTATTGTATTGGTCATGTGGGAAAATGATATAAATTCTTCTCTATAGTTTATAGTACAGATTCAATGTAAAATATGAGATCTAAGGTGCAGCCAGTCACCAAACTTTGTAATGTTCCTATCAAGTTGGTGAGGGTGAGAGGTGGAAGGAGTGAGAAATAATCAAGTATGGGAACACTGGTGATGGGAGTTGACACTGGTGGTGAAATTGATGTTGAAATATTATATGCCTAAAACCCAGTTGTAAATAACTTTGTAAATGAAAGTTCTTTAACTAAATAAAACTTATTTATTTATTTTGGTTTTTTGGGTCACACCTGGCAGCACTCAGGAGTTCCTCCTAGCTCTACACTCAGAAATAGTTCCTGGCATGCACGGGGGACCATATGGGTTGCTGGGATTTGAACCATCGTCCTTCTACATGCAAGACAAATGCCCTACCTCCATGCTATAAAACATACTTATAAGAGAAAGTTCTTGAATGGCAGGGATCATCTCCCACACTGTGCAGAACAAATGGATATCAAGCACAGTTTGACAGGTGCCTTGTGGGGCTGCCAGAGTGGTAAGGTTTTGTTATATAGGGGTGCATTGCAGATTTTCTCTAGGACTAGACTTCCCAGGCATTCCTAAGGCTACAGAGGTGGAAAGAAAGAAGGTGATAGATTTCCTTCTTCCCACTAATGCCTCTTTCATCTTAACTCTCTGCATGTCCCCAGGGAAACCTCCATTAGCAACAAAATGAAGTCTGAGAGTGGATTTAAGTCTATCAGTAACTGGAGGAACCAAGGGCCTCAGACCAAACTGTTTAAGTAAATGTGAGCCAGGATCAGACACAGATCCAAGAAGAAGAACCAATTTATTGGTTAATAAACCTACTGTGAGTGTTAGTCTGTTAACTAGGGTGTTAGTCATATGACAAAATGGTCAGAGCTAAGCGTCAAGTTTAAATTAGAGACTGTGATGAAAGAGCCACTAGGAAGTCATGATAGCATGAAAAGGACAAGGACTGGACCCAGGAGACTGAGTCTTACTGCAATGTCCTAGCTCAGAGCATCTCTACTAGTCTATCAAAATAAGTATTCAGGATAGGGAAAAGAAGTTGTTCATCATAAAAGCAGGTATATGTTTTCTTGGATTCATCAGGTAAAACCTGTTAGTATACTTGGGAATCATGATTACTTAGAGATGTGCTTTAATAAACGGTAAAGCTCTCTACTTATGTAGCTCTCTGTTAATGGAGATTGGTTGGGCTGTTTCCAGACAGATCCTTGAAAGATGATAAAAAATATTAATCATTGAAATGGATAAAAGGTGGCAGGAGAGAGAAAATCAGTTACTAAAAGTAAATGATGCTAGTCTTACAATTTTGAGGGTCTTGAGACCTTTATAATCATGGAGTTTGCAAACAAAATAAATATAAATGTTAACATGTAACTCTAGCTACAAAACAAATAACATTTTAACAACAGAAAAAATAATTTTACTATGGATTTCTTTTTCTCATTACTAGCTAGTCCTCAACTCTCTTATTTCTAAAAAGTAGTGAATTGTTAAGAATCATTGACTACCTGGATTTATATCTGGTCTCACTTATGAGTTGTACATTCTGAAAAAAAAAGAGATGTGAAATTATTATCTCACTGTGTAATGGAGTAATGGAATAATTACCGCATGCAGAGATATAAAAAGCAATCCTAGTTTGAGTTTAAGGTAATTATCTAATATATGTGATTTATTCAGAGGAGCAAACTCTAAGCATATTTTAGTATTTGTATTATATACTCTGCTAGATGAAATTTTCTGAGTGTGTAGTGAGTAGAAAACCAGTTGAGACACTACACCACTAAAATTATAATATTTCTTTGAGTCAAAAGAAAAAATATGGATTTTTTATTTAATAATATAATTTTTATTTTGATCATAGTGGCTTACATATTGTTGACAATAATATTTTAGGTACATGTTAACTTACTATCAGGGGGATTCCCATCACCGAATTGTTCTCCCTATGTCTCCGTTCCCATGGATTTTTAGCACGACACAAAAAAGTTATTAAATTCACTATATAAATACAAAAGTACATATTCCTTTTACTCTTATAACTTTGAATTAAATGCAGAAAGATACTTATTCTAATTTATCCATTGTTTTCAGATACTTATCAAGCATCTATCCCACATCATGGGATACCGTACCAAACATTGAGATACATACAGCAACCATACTTTGCATGCCCTCAAAGAAACTCCATACAATGACTCTCCCCTCAGCTGTTCATAAATATTTCTTTGCTTGTTGGGTACCACAAAGTTTTTGGATAATGGAGATAATGTCTCATTCACCAATTCTGCAGAGTGAGGACCCTAAGATTTTGACACATGTGTGTTTATTTTTGACACACATTCATTTGTGTTATGAGTAATCTGAGCCTTATTATGGTCCCTGCTCCCCATACTAAGTCTAGAGGGAGCCAAGGAGTACTTGAGAAAAAAATCCAGACTTCTGTGTAGTAAACACAGGCTCCAGAGTCATCCCAATAAAGACTCCATGGCCTGAGTACCTGCTCTTGATTTCTGATATCCTATCTCCTATAACAGTCATAACAAAGATTGCAAGATCTATTACTCAAATGTCAACAGACAGCTCCAACTGTGCTCTCTAAGTATGACTATGTTTTTATCCCCCATGATTTGGATTTTATATATTCTTCCCTTTATAATATCTTTCTTCCATGGTAGTGTCTTTCTGATTTTTTTGGTATTTATGTGCCATGCATGGCACAAGAACAAAGGACTAATAAGTGTATGTTTAATGAAAGACTATGATGTGCAGGATAGTACATGGGTGAACAATGTGCACCATGATAAATCAAATTGTTTACTATTCTAAGAGAAAATGTTAATAGAGAATGAATAGATAAATCATTTTTAAAGGCTGAGGAACTATCAGTCTTAATGCTAATGCAAAACTGAAAAAAGCTTAGGGAAAAATAATCTCCAGTGGTTAATAATGCAAATCCTAGGGCTTAACTAAATAGGTTAAAGTAGGCAACCAGACCCCGAGTTTATAAGTTTGATTTTGTGAGGCAAAGGGTGGGAAGCTGAGTTTTACCTGGCTGTGCTCAGAATTTATTTTTGGCTCTGTGCTCAGGGATTACCCTTGGCAGGGTATAGGCAGTGTATAGGTGATATGGAGGATTAAATATGGGTTGGCATGGAAGGCAGACAAGACAAAGGCCATACCCACTGTCCTATCTTAATGATGGCCTGATCCTAATTTGGATTCTGGCTCTAATCTAATTGAAAAGTTGAATAACCTCGGGAAGAGCTAACCAGATGTCATTTTCCTTATTTAAAAATAAGACTAGCAACCAAAAGATATTGTGATGAGAAAATGAGATATCCAATTGTCTCCCTGCAAGATTCACCTTCCTGTGGCAGACACCTGGGAATGTCAGTAAATGAGGATTATTAGCTGCTATTATAAGATGCTGACCTTTTTTTTTTGTCAACTTCATCTTTGTGAGCTAAGTACTGTTGAATGGAGAGTTCAGGCGGCAGCATTATTGGGGTGCAAAGTTAGATCTTAAAAGGAGACTCTGTGAGAGAAACTTGGCACATAGATGGAAGACACAGAACCGAACCAAGTAGAAATTGAGGCTCAAATAAATATTCTGGGATTTGTACACTTAGCCCAACTTCTAGTCAGGCACTGGAATGAGAATATTGAAACTTCTTCTGATACCACCCAACATGTCTCACCAATTTGCTTTTTTGGGGGGTACACACCCGGTGATGCTCAGAGATTACTCCTGACTCTGTGCTCAGAAATTGTTTCTGGCTTTGGGGGACCATATGAAACAACAGGGGATCGAACCATATATCTGTCCTCGGTCAGCCATGCGCAAGGCAATCACCCTACCACTGTGCTATCTCTTCTGCCCCTTACCAATTTATTTTACTTAATATCCTTTACTACTTAAAAAATGGCTTTATTTTCCTGATGTTTAGATAGATGTACCCTCAATTTAGTTAATACTATGAAGATGAATTTTTTCAGAGCACGGAAGAGAACATACATTTAAATAAGATGAAGCTTGACTTAACCATAAACCCAGAAATTAGTCATTTCAGTGTAATCTAACCTGATCTAAACAAGGCAGTATACATATGCTGCATAAGCATTTTTCCTTCTAAAGATAGCTCATTATCATCCACAAGAGCAGTTAAATATAGATCTTTTGCCTTTATAGCCTTACTTTTGGAAACATAAAGATTTTATGTTTCTAATCCCTAGACAATTTTTTTCCGGTATTTCTGTTTATCCTGAGTTCTACTTGCAAGCCATGTTTAGGGGGAACTGCAATGGTTTCAGTAAAGTTTAAAGTGTTTTCCAATTATTGTGCCTGAATTCTGGAACTCAGCAGTTATTTAACTTCTCTGGCTTAAGATGATTGCTCTCTGTGCATTGTTTTGTTTTACCCACTTGGTGTCTTTGGAATTCTCTCTGCTTACTCTCATTTCCTTTTTATTTATGGCAATGAGTTTCAGTGGGGTTTACTTAGATAGGTTTTATAGCAATAAAGACTTGTTTGGTGAAAGTTTTCCAGTCTGAAAGTTTCTTTTTCTTTCTTTTTTGTCCACACCTAGTGGTGCTCAGGGGATACTTCTGGCTCTGAGCTCAAAAATCGTTCCTGCAGGCTCAGGGGACTGCAGGATGAATGAACCCTGGTTCATTCCTGGTAAAGCCTGACTGCTGTGCTATCACCCTGTCCCCAGAAAGCATCATTTTTCAAAAAAGTATTAACTCTGTAATCTCTTCAAGTGACTTTGGTTTGGAGCCTAGGGATTTGTCATAACAGGGTAAATTGTCCTCTTCTCCAAAGGTAGATTATTTTCTGGGCCTTTAATCTATATGGTCAAAATAACCTCTTTACTTAGACAATTCCTGTCTCAGTTATGGGAATGTGGACATGGAAATTCAGAAACAGGTCAAAGGTCATGGGCCTTTTGGTGTGGTGTCTCAACTTTGTATATATAAACTAGAAACTTGAACAATATCATAACTCTTATCTGAACTATAAGAAGGCTCTATTGTGACCACCTAGAAGTAGCTCCACCCCATTTTTTGAGTGGCCATACCTGGCAGTCCTCAGGACTTACTCCTGACTCTGCAATCAGGGGCTTAGAGATCCTAGCAGTGCTCAGGGGGCCATATTGGGTGCCAGAGTTGGAGTAAAACCTCCATGTAAAACTTCTTAAAAATCTTTTTAAACCAATGCATTCAAAATTGCTCCATCTGCTCGAAACAGCCTCACCTACGTCTTCTGTTCCTGGCAAACTCTTCATAACTCTTAGGCAATTCTCTGCACAAATCACTAGTTTCCATGTTTCCATAGCAACTTAATCATACCTCTGGTGCTGTACATTTAGTGGAAAATCTTAAGTGTTTCTGCCACTTTCTGTTTGTGTTGACCATGAACTTCAGGGCAGCTAGGTCGGAGCTTATTCTTAAGCTTTTCTGAAATCATTCTTGGACTTGGTAGTGCTCATTCAATGTATGACGGGAGAAGAGTTTCAAAAGTATCTATATTCTAATATGACAACACAATGATTTCCATTGTCTTCTTGTGTTACTCTTGCTGTCTGGGATGCTTTTCTCTCTTCTTCTTTCATACCCAGTTCTTATGTGGCTCTTAAAATCCAACCTAAAAGTGCTTTCTTCTGGAAAGTCTTCTGGGAATATGAAAGAAAGAGGGAATCACTTTCTCCTCTGGCTCTCTTACCATTTACCTCACTGAATGGTCAATGTTTCAGAAATGTCACTTTCTCCCTGCAGTTGATTGAAAGTTCTGTGGAGCTCATGTTTTATTCAACTTCATACTCTCAAACTCTGGCATGGTACACAACATGCATGCACAAACACATACACACAGGAATGAAGCAAGCAAAAAAAAATGTAAAAACCAAATGAAAAAGACAAATCAGAAAATTAGGTAGCTGCATGATATCAAAATGAAGACCTGATAGATAAAATTTATAATGGAACTATTTATTTTTATTATCCAATATACCATGAAGTGCTCAAATAACTTCTCCTTTTGTCCCCAGAGATAGATATATCAAGGACCTCTAAACTAATTGATTTTTAGTATAAACATGAATATTTGGTATAATCAGTTTAATGGGACCAACTAAACTAGAACCTATACTTTTCTTCAGTTAGAAGCTTTAGAATTTAGAACAAAAAGGAAATGTCCTATTTTTTCATTGTATTTACTGAAATAAATTGTGTAATATACCTTGACTATTCTTGACACCCTGGGTAAATAAGTTGACCATATATTTGAAGGCTAATGTTTGAGTGTTCAATTTGATTCCACTGGTCTTTATGCCTCTTTTTATCTGAAATTATACAGTTTGGATTACTGTAATTTCATAATGAAAGTTGAAATCATAAATTATGGTACCTTTTATTTTATTCTTTTTAATCAGTTGTTTGGCCAATTTGAGTATTTTATTCCTAGGAAATCTTATGATTATTTTATTGCTTTTTTATTTCTATAAGTAGCTTTGTTTTTTTTTTTTTTTTTGGTTTTTGGGTCACACCCGGCAGTGCTCAGGGGTTACTCCTGGCTCCATGCTCAGAAATTGCTCCTGGCAGGCACGGGGGACCATATGGGGCACCGGGATTCGAACCGATGACCTTTTGCATGAAAGGCAAATGCCTTACATCCATGCTATCTCCCGGGCCCCAGCGTTAAGTTTTTTATTAATGTCATGCTTCACTTCCTCAAAATAAGTTTCTCTACAAGGAAAAACAAAAGTTAAGTATCAACCACTGTTGCCATTTTCTGGGTAAAGGAAAGGAATTTGAGAAAGATGAACATCTCAAAGCAGCATGATTCAACAAACAGTCAGGGTTAGAACCAAACAATATATTTTTCAAAAACACACAATGTCTTTATATGTCTTGCTTGTTCTTTTGGGGTTTGTTGTTGTCGTTTTGCCCTGGGGTGTGTGTTACCTCTGCTATTAGTTTGAGCCCATTTCATGTTAAAGATTCTGGAAGCACAAATGCATTCTTAGTTAACAATTGCCAGCTAATTCCACACATGCTCTTTTATGAGTCTCTGCTTCCTAGAGTTTTAACTGTTTAGTGGCAGGCATATTTAACAAGTCCCTAGCATTGTCATTACATGAATTATACATGGCTTATAAAATGAGGATTTAGTCAGTAGAAAATTAAATCCATCAGTGTTTTCCAGATTTGAGTTAGGACATTCATCAGAAAAATTGTTCAATTTTTAATGAACTGTATGGTGTGGTTGATGCTGCCTAAATTATTCCTTCTCGGTCATCCCTCTGGTTGCAGAATACAGTGTAGAATTACCAGCTCTTCTCGGTTAATTGATTGTGTGTGTGTGTGTGTGTGTGTGTGTGTGTGTGTGTGTGTGTGTGTGTGTGTGTGTGTGTGTAAAGATTAAAAATAGAATGAGATACCACTTGACATAAGAAAGTTACCTGGGCTTCCCAGACTTATTTCACATATACAAAGGGGCAGGTTAATAGCTTAGAGGCTTCTTTAGAGATTATTGTTGTCTTACATTCCTTGCTCTGATTCCACTCTTCAAGCTCATCAGACGAGGAACACTTTTTCTATTCATAACCAACTTTGTCTTTTACCTTTTATTTATATATATTTTCCACCCTGGTCACTGTTCAGATTTTCCTGGCTTTGCCTTCAGATATCATTCCTTGGCAGAATGGGGAGCACCAAATGGGGAACACCTCACCAAATGAGGTGCTGGGAATCAACTCTAGGCAAATACCTTATTTATTATACTAGCTTTCTGGCCCTATCTTCTCTTTTTCTTTTTTAAAGCCCATATAAAAGTAACGTCCTGACTATTAAAATGAAAAAAATTACTTATGAGTGTTCCAAGGTGATAATTGTGATGAAATTAAAGTCTAAGAAAGGAAGACTTCCACTTATTACTCTGTAATGCATGCAAACTAAAAGATAGATTCCAGGCTGGAGTGACAGATCAACTGGTAGGATATTTGCCTTAAATGTGGCTGACCTGGGTTCGGTTCCCTAGCATTCCATATAGTCTCCTGAGCCTGCCAGGAGTAATTTCTGAGTGCAGACCCAGCAGTAACCCCTGAATGCTGCCCAGGTGGCCCCAAACAAATAAACAAAAACAAACAAGCAAAAGCAAAGGAAGAATCCCCCCTAGTGTACAGGTATATCTACAAACTCAAAGTGAGTTAAACATTTGCTTACTCTTATTATATCTCCTCCCCTTTTTAGTGCACTTAATTTATGATGTAGGAAAAACTCTCTTATGTATTTCAGGGACATCTATTTATTTATTCAAAGTCTATGTTTCAACTCCACAAGAAACATCCAACCTACGACAAACCTGTGGAATGAAACCATCGAGATGGAAATCTTGTCACCAGTACTTGGATTTAGTCTGCCACTGCACCAATAGGAAGAGCTACATTTCCTTTATGTCCATGTGATTGACTTACACTTGCTCAAAAGCCATCCTAGTCTGTTCCTCACATTTTTCATTCGAACCCATTTTTGTGATAGACAGCCCATGTTTAAACACTTAGAAGTCTGTGCATTCGCAACCATTCTTTCTAACTGGAAGGCTCTTCCTCTTTTCTCGGAAATCCTGAACTCCAGTGAGTGGCATGCTCTATCCCTTCTCTGGGAGCTCACCAACTGGGCATCAAACTTATTCCCTTCTTCAGTGTAGAATAACTGAGGCTGTCACTTAATGGATCTTCATGCTTTGGTTTTATCAAACCTGCTCCATCCTGTAATCATCCCTGAAATCTGGAATAAAAAAATCAATTCAATTATAAGTTTCCCTCACTTCAATATCCAGTGCTCCATGGTTGGCCATTCATACCTGTTAGTAGTACCAAGTCCAGTACCTGTGTACAAGCGTCTGCTTATCTGTCTGTACGCCTGTCTGGGACTCCAGCTGATTCCTGAATCTGCTCTTATCCAGGGGCTCTGCTTCCAAAACAGCTTCTCTCTTCTCTTGACAGACAGACTCATCTTAGTCCCTCTGCATGACCAAAATGCCCTCCTAAAAGGAATTGCTCATGCTAGGTCACTTTTCATTCTGATCTCAGTTCATTAAACAAACTATAAGGTCAAAGTAGCCAGTGGATCCTCCCAGTGCTTCCTTCTGCATCTCTGATGTCATAGTCTTTATGATTATCTGCCGACTCTATTCTTCTTTGTTCACATCATTAGTTTTTCATTACCAGAATTACTCTGCTCTTAAGCAAGGGATTCTGACCTTCTCTGCTGTGTGTTATATTCCCCACATGTGGCACACTTTGGTAAAATCAGTGCATGTCGAAAATGTCCACCCAATCGGCATATGTCTTTAAGAGCCAGATCTAGGGTTAAAAATCAGAGCCATCCCTTTTGAGCTTATTATCTCCTCTGGTTTTGCTTTTAGCATATTTGTAAGATGGGGGTAAATTACACTCCTAGGAAGCCTGTGAGGAGTGAATCTTCTGTACATTATCAGAGTATGATTTAAAGAGCAAGCTTAGTCAATGCAGCTGTGATATTCATAACTATCAATAACTTTATACAGGAGGAGGAGCTGTGGAGAGGGTCTGAGATACCTCAATGGATTGAGCTCATATTCTGCCTGTAGGAAGCCCAGGTTCAAAGGCCAGCACCTCATGATGCCCAGGGCATAGCAACCAATGACTCTTAAACACAGAGCTGAGAGTAGCTTCTGAACACTACGGGGGTCATCCAAAGCAAAATCAAAAAGAGGGCATGGTGGGTATGAAGGAGTGCTAGAGGGAGTGCAAAGGTTTGTACCAAGGAACATACATGGGCACCATGAACTTTCTCCCAGTTCCAAGTGCTAGCAAACATGGGGGGCATATTTATCTAGAGAATCCATGGAAAGTTAGATACTCCCTGAGTAATGATTATTGCACCAAGGACCTTTATTCCAGATGATGCTTTTATGTGCATCTGGACTCCAGGGAAAGAACCCGACTGGCCTCTCTAAGAATGGTGAAATATTTAAAATTGGATTATGGCATGGGGAGAGAATTATGCATGCAGCAAACATATGGCAGAGACAAGATTTCTCCCGCTGAAGGAAACAAGTCCAAATATGTAACATACACACATTCTCCTTCCTATAAATACACAGATTGGATGATGCTGCAGCAACATGTTGTTAAGTATCAGGATCCCAGAGACATCACTTGAAATACGTTCGCAGAAGAACAGATGGTAGGCATCCCTCCTGGTCTGAAGGTATTTCTGGCTGTCATGTGTTTCTTCTATAAATAAACCTCACTGAGAGCCAGCAGAAGGTAGGCATCCTGACTTTACAAAAGAAAACACTTTGAGAAGAAGAAAAAAAAAAGCAATCTACAGGATGGCTATTTTTGAGATAGAGATGGTTCTAGCCCAGACCTTAAGGGCTAGAGAGTTTGGGAAAAACAAACAAACAAACAAAACCACTGCCAAAGCCATCCACCTTTTCTAGATGAAATCTCACTGAATGTGAGGCAACTTGGCTTTTGAAGAATGATTTCAAAATTCCAATATGACATCTGGAATATTGTTAAACATTCTACCAATCCATATCTAATTCTGTTAGCTACTCCGTAATGTCACTCATCTTCCCAGCCCCAGAATTTCTTCCATTTCTGCTGGGCTTGTCCCACAGCAGGCAAAATAATTTCTGTTTTGAATTTTGTTGGTTTGAAAGCCACCCCTGACAATTCTAGAAGCAACTTCTGAGAATTTGCAGGAATTAATCCTGGTTGGCTTGGGGAAATACAGGGATTGAACCGGAGTCAGCTGTCATATGCAAGAAAAATATCCTACCCATTATGATATCACTCCAGCCCTTAGTGTCTGTTG